>VMBQ01010903.1:7022-25089 GCA_007657795.1 Dreissena rostriformis | reverse complement strand
CTGATATGTCATGTCTGCCATATCTACAGTCATCAGTAAGTATTGTGCATGATTTATTGAGATCTTTTTGCGCATGTCTAAACCAACTTTTGACCATCCTTTATATCCATCCACCCAAAATAAAATCACAATGAAGAGGTCCATGTTTGCCCGAGGAGTCATCAATTAATTTCAACTGTTCATCCCAACTTTTCATTCTCCTAAATCCTAAAGCTCAAATAGCAACCAGTTGCTTAACCCTTTGCATGCTGGGTAATTTGTCGTCTGCTAAAATGTCGTCTGCTGAATTTCTTAAATTAGCATTTTCTTCGATTTTTTTTCTAAGACCACTATCAAAATAGCAAACAGTTTGGATCCTGATGAGACGCCACGTTCTGTGGCGTCTCATCTGGATCCAAACTGTTTGCAAAGGCCTTCAAAATCCGGGTCCAGCGCTGAAAGGGTTAACTCAAATCTAGGCACTCAAGTTATGTGTAAGAATATAATATATGTACTTAAATGTAATGCGATGACAACAGAATCACAACAAGAGATGTTTATGAAACATGTATGCTGCTGACTTGCAGCCAATTGTCATTATGTGCAACTGTTGTTACGTTGATCTTTGAATGGTCTAGCGCAAAACTGATGGGCTTTTTCCAAAAATGGTGCATGTCCATATCATCCATAATGTTCAATTGTGTATGTTTAGTTTAATGTTTAACCCTTTGAGCGCTGGAACCGGATTTTGAAGGCCTTTGCAAACAGTTTGGATCCAGATGAGACGCCACAGAACGTGGCGTCTCATCAGGATCTAAACTGTTTGCTATTCTGATAGTGGTCTTAGAAAAAAAATCGAAGAAAATGCTAATTTTAGAAATTCAGCAGACGATATTTAAGCAGACGACAAATTTCCCAGCATGCAAAGGGTTAATAATTACCATTAGTGTTACAACACCTCAAACATCCATGAAGTTGAATAAGTTTGTTTTTTATGTGTTTTACCCACACATATGATAAAATTGTGAAGACAAATGTTCTGATTCAAAATAATATTCTATAACTTGGAATATTAACAATGATAAGGAAAACACTTACATGATATAAAGATGGGTACTTATTGCAGGAAATGCAGTCATGTGTTACTCATAGCTGACAGAGTGAAAGATCTTCAGCAGAAAGGAGACTTTAAGCAGTTGTCAGCAACACTGGATACATTAAAGGGACAGTTGATTCAGAAGAAAGATGACTTTGAGGAAAGTATGAAGTCCCTTGAAAAATCCTACACTACAATTCTGGAAGAAATCAATGCTTTACGCAAGAGTATTAATGATTCTTTGGATAAACTGGAGAAGAACGCCAAGAAGGAGTTGGACACATTACTGGCAACCTTGCAGATGTCTATTCAAACAGACATCAAAAACTGCACAGAATCCATAAAAAATATGACAAGTGTACAAGAGGATTGGATGAGAAGAAAAGACAAAAGCGAAGCAGTGAATTTGATCATGTATAGGAAATGCCTTGACCAGTCCCTCAAAACTAAAGCAGTCTTACAAGCAATGCCAACAAAGAATGAGAGGACACTGACCTATTATCCCGATACAACCATCCAACAAACTCTGTCCACTCTCTCAGGATTGGGACAAACACTTGACCAAGTGAAACAATCACATACTGCTACACGCCCAACACAGAACACAGTAACCAGACAAGAAAAGTCTAAACCTTGCAAGACAGTTTCCATTCAACATTCCAAAACAAGTGATGTAACCAAAACATCAGTGAAATGTGATCCCAACCAAGTAATCAGAGTGAAGAGTAGTAAAAGAATTTCATTCCAAAAAAAAAGGCTACCGAGTTGCACGATATCTGGTATCTGTGAGACAGTTGCTGGAGAACTACTCATCACAGACTCAGTTCACAATTGGGTAAAGCTGCTAGATCAGACCTACAAGGTGGTGGCCCACTGTGACTTGCCTGGTGAACCATGGTCCATGTGCAGCATTGACTCCAGCCAGGTGGCTGTAGGTCTATATAACAGTGGGGTCCATTTCATCAGAGTGACTAATGGTCAGCTGATAAAGGGCAGAATGCTGAAGCTCAAGCATCCCTGCATGGGTATTGCCCATCACCAGGGTAACCTGTACATTACAGATGGTGAAACTCTGTATCACCATACTATGGATGGACGACTGGTGGGCAAGATGTATGAGGATACATCACGTTCATGTTCATGGACAGGTAATAATTATCACTATCATTATTCTAATTTTCCAAACTTTTAAGACCCATGCTTCTACTGTCATTGAAATTAAGAAGTTATTAGCTTCATATACCAGTAATCTTCTCAAACAAATCTATATTATGTAAATAATGAGCTAATCATGGTGAGCCATTCCCAACATGTAGTTTTTTTACGCATATTCACAAAAACAGATGAATTAAAAATCAAGAAAGTATTTTTTCAAAATAAGTTTACAATTATTTATTGAAGTAAGTTTTTGTTCTCTGTTCTACGGTAAATTTTTCCAAAAAATTGAGTCAGGGGAATAATTAAAAATAAAAGCATGAAAAGTGAGCAGTCGATCAAAAAAATAAAAATAAAACTGTCTAAACCAATTTATTTTTGAAAATTTAAAATTTCAGCTAATTTAACCTTATGTATACTTGCATTAACCTTTAAGTGTTTTATATATCTCATTACACTGTTGTAGAAGCTGTTTATAATAATAGTAAACATACTTAATATATATTTATAGGTAAAAGCAACTTTTGCATGTATATTGCTTTATAGAGACTTAACACGCCAGGTGTGTAGTGTAGTATAGTGTAGTAGTGGTGATGTTGTTGTACTTCTAACACTTCATAGGTTTGGATACTATACGCCTATTCTTGTGACTTTGACGGACATATTAACATTCGGACCCAATGTCATTTTCTTCAGAAGCTGAGTTTATTTCATACTTTTTTCTAAATATAGTATATATATATGGGTGGGTGGAGAATGCCAATGGGATTATTGATGCAAGTACCTGTGGTTCAGTCCTCATGTTCATCATAAAGTAACGTAAAGTAGTACTTCTTGGACATTTTCGGGATGTGGATTTTTATCAATAAAAGTATTATAGGATCTACATTTTAATAAATACGAATATTTATTAAACCTACCAAAAACTTCTTATAACATCGAATGTTATGTTTGGTGCCACCTCTGCATCATCTGCAAATACGCTAATAATTTTTAAGTTTGTTTCACATAATATGTGAATGATGTCATAAATTGTGTTTTCAAGATTTACTTTTCTAATTGAAATGATTTTTTCTCCATTTTTAATTAATTTGATTTTGAAATATTCCCCATGCGCCTTATTGTTGTTAACGTCCGCCATTTGCGAAAATACAATATAAACATCATTTGTAAAATACTCACCGATTGGCTTATAGCGTGTGGTATTGGCTGCAATAGCCAATGAAAATCGCTGACATTTTACAAGTCGACTAGGCACAACGAAACAACCTGTATTATAAACAAATTTTTAACAACACTTTCGGCAATCTGCGCTATTTTTTTTTCAAGTTTTGGATAAAATACCAGGTCGGCGGGTGAAATGTAAATAAAAAACCCGAAAGTGACTTTTATTTTTATTTGTCGAAATATAGGGTCGGTGCTCCCGTTGAACAAAAAATATAAAAATGTTGGCCTAATGTCTTTAATAATTATTTCCGAACTTAAACACTTAACCAATGTATCAATGAATCAAGATTAAGAACCACATTATATCACATCCACAATACAATTGGTCTTGTAATTTGAAATTTAATGTACTTTATGTTGTATGCATATTTATTCATGTTCATAAATTTTATCAAGTGTTTTATGAATGTACTAAATACTACAGTGCAGTGTGCGAAATTCAGATTTTAAAGTAATAGCCCAAATTCTTATACACATATATAAAAAGTTAAATTTCTTACTAGCCAGACTATATATTTTTTTAAATTCCCACCAGCCCCAATGGATTTTCACTAGCCAAAACCCTCGGGCTTGTGCGAATTTTGCACACTGGAGTACACAAAAGCTGGATTTTATGACATACTACTTTTTTTTATCATGACCTTTGTTTCCACATATAAACAACAAATGATCATCCATGTCTTCCATACCACAGCTACCGCCTGTGCAGTGAGTCCAGATGGAGACAGGTTATATGTGACCAATGAGGCCAGTAACCAGCTGGTCACACTGTCCAGGGATGGCACAGTGATCTCCACATTCTCTGACCCTGCACTGACCTGGGGATTGTTTTCCCCACGGTCACCTGGCCTCCATGTGACAGACTCAGGACAAGTTCTGGTATGTGCAGACTTTTCCGATACAATCCTCCAGTTGGACAGGGATGGGAGACAGAGACTGACAGAGGTGGTCACAGGGAAGGATGGTGTGACTCGCCCTTTATCTGTCTACTACAGTAAGCACACAGGCTCCCTCATTGTAGGATTGTATTGTAATAATGTCATTATAGTGTTTAAGGCACAGTGACTTTTCAATGATAATAATTTACATATTCATATATAGAGTTGTCATTTAAAACAGTTTTAAAGGTTTGTAAACATTGTAATTACGAGACACAGTGACTGTTGGAATTAGACATAATTATGTAGCAGACAGATGTAGGGGAAATTTGTAATATTTCATACAGGGGATATTGAATAATAATCCAGTGGTCATTTAAAACAGTTTTACAGGTTTATATACACATAATAAAAAGACAGAGTGACTGTCAGAATAAGAAAAACATGTATTCAATATCCCCTGAATGAAATATTACACATTTCCCATGAAACCAGTCTTTACCATACCAATGTTTCGCTATTCCTATTTATCGAACTCTATGCAGTTTTAAAGATGCAAAGTCTTCGTCCCTTCATAGCAGATGTCACAGCCAATAAAGTTGAAACAAGAAATATCTTTTAACAAGACCTGTCACAAAAGGATGACATATGCCCCCCTTTTCCACATTTTTGTAAACCTAAATGCAAAAAGTGTTTTTCCATATTTTTTGAAACCTAAACTCAAAGTGTGACGGAATTTCAGATGGACAGACGGAAATGCAATCACTATATGCCCACCTTCAGGGGCATAAAAAGATATATATGGTTGGTGTTGGTATAAGATAAAGAGTTAAATCAATGAGATAAAAAACAGCGAAACTCTTTTTCCGCGCAGTTCTTAACTGCATCACACGCAAATCAACTACGGGGTTGTTGCGCAAGATTGTGTGGCTCATTTCGCATTATTAGATAGTATTGATAATATATCTATAGATACAGAACAGAAATACAAACTAAGAATGGAAATGAAATAAAAACATATAAGTCAACTAGCCACACGCGAATCATCTGTACATTTTTTAAATATTTATAAGCGCATTCTTTTTAGAACAGACATGTTTTAGTCTTTTGACATTGTTTTTTTTAATTGGTTATTAAGAGTATTGTGAATCATCGCGCTCAATTGCAAAAAAAAACTGGTAAATAAGGTTAAATAATTCTAATTGAATTAATCAAAATACTTACATTAATAAATTAAAACAAGAAATATGACCATGCCAAATAATTTAGATTTTCACATTTTTGTTAAGTAATTTAAATGAATGTAACTTACTTTACACACACAATAACAGAACAATACCNCCCCCCCCCCTCCCCTCCCGTTTTTTTAGGTTTGTTTTAAGGTGATAATTACAGGACCATCTTTAAAATAAAATATGTAAGAGTATAATTTATTTCAAGTTTTAATTATCGCTACACATGTAATTGTTTAAATTGAAAATGATTCTATGTAGTTTAAATATTTGACATGCCATTTACCAGTTGTGCTAGGCATGCAATTATTTTGATTTAGAATGATGTCTATGTTATAAAATTTGAATGTATTATGATGAGGTGTGCTAAGCTAGTGGTTGTTTAAATGAAAATGCTGTGTGGATGATGTTGTTGTTCAAAGTAGGTTTGCTTAGCTAAACGTGATATTTCATACATTTTTATTAACTACATGTTCATGCAAGTACAGGCCTTTTCCTGGCGTATCTAAGGGACCAAACCCCAAACCGANCAAAATAAATAACTATAATTTATATGATTTTGTTCTTCTTATTAGAACTATTATAAAGAGTTATATTATATTAGCTTTTCCAAAATCAGTGGACTTTTCTCGCGAAAAAATTCCCAATCCTGAAATTGATTTCCCCCAAAATGACCAGGAAAAGGCCTTATAAGTAAAATATCCAGATGTACATGTTCATGTTGATTTCTTAAGATATTAAAAGATCATCAGTGTCTTTGCTTTGAGTGTTTTTTTTCTTTGAATAAGAATGATACTATCAGCAAACCAGCTAAAAAGTGTCTGCCTGTCTTAAGCAGCCAAGTTGACAACTTCCCTTGTCTGGCTGCTTAACACAGGTTAGACTGTATATGGAGTAATTGCGCACAAATGTTAAACAGAATTTGTTAAGTTCTGAAAGGGACTTCATTTGGCTAAATTGCAGGTCAAAATAATGGAACTTGATCAGTGACCGCACAAAATGACTTCGAATGCATGTGTGAAGTTTCATTTGAATACCAGTAGCAAAAACAGTGATCTAAGGATGTTACACGTTTATTTTGACCAAACGCTGACAACAAAAATTGGGTGAGTAGAAAAGCTCTGACTTTTTGGTGAATAGTCAAGCTTACAGCTGAGAGTAATTAACTACTAAGAAAACAGATTATGAAATCAATCAGTAACATTAATGATTTTAGTCCATGTCAAGGAAATCTGTTATCAATATTATATCCAGCAAGTGGGCCATGGTGGCCCTAGAATGAACACCCGAGTTCAAGGTACACACATTTTGAAGACATGACATGGTGACTAAGTTTTTGACCTTACTCGACCCAAATTCAAACATGGCATTGAAGATAAATATTATGACTATGTTTAATAAAGATTGAGTCAGAAATGTTGCTTATAGAGTGGTTATATGGGTTTTCTAACAATAGATGTGTTCACCTATTTTTGAACACATGACCCAGATTCAAACTCTGCCTAGATATCGTAAAGATAAACATTCTGACATAGTGTCATCAATAATATTGAGACATAAATGTGGCCACTAGAGTTATAACACATTTTTAACATGAGGGCCAAGAGATTCCTAGCAACCAAACTGTTCTGAGCAGGTCGTTTTCACTAGGTTTAACAATAAAACTGCCCCAACACCAGACGAACAAACCACAATTATTATTTAATCAAGTCCGGATATCACAACACAAATTTTTGAATATTCTGACCAAGTTAAATAATGAATGGGTTACAAATGTGATCTTTAGAGTGTCAAAACAGTTAAACTTTTCAATGGACTCCATGAAATCAAAATTATCACACTTGGCTGAGATATCATGAGAAGGAAAGTTCAGAACAAGTTTAATGAAGATTGGGCAATAAATGTCATTTAAAGTGTGTTCACATGCTCTTCTTCAATACGTCCTAGTGACCTAATTTTTTACACAAATTTGACCCAGTTATGACTATGGTCAAGATATCTTTAGGACAAATGTTCTGACCAAGTTTAGTTAAGATTTGGCAATCAATGTGGCATCAAGAGTGCTCACAAGGTTTTTCTTTAACACACCCTATCCTATCTCACCTCTGGCCCCTGGCATCATCAGCAGTTCATGAGCCTCCATCCCTGTGGTGTCCTTTACAGTCTGTGAATAAACAAGGGAATATATGTGAGCCTCTTTTCTGGGAAAACTGGGCATAATGAATGCCATAAAGCAGAAAGGGTCGTCCCTGATTAGCCTGTGCTGACTTCACAGGCTTATCTGAAACCACACTTTACGCACATGCATTAAGCCCAGTTTTCCCAGAATTTGGCTCATATGAAGTACTGTATAAACCCTAATAAAACAAGACTATTGCCAAGACTATTGTCCCCTACCAGCTCCACCATTGTCAGAAAAAAAAAAATCATTTTTTTTTTTTTTTAAATATATTTGTTTAACGGTAGGGGACAAAAACTTTGGGGCCCAGTTGTTCAAAAGGTTTGTTGTTTGTTCCATTTAGCATGGTTACAGTTTGGAGGCAATTAAATATATCATATGAGTCACAATCTGTGAAAAGGGTGTTTAATGCACGTGTGTTAAGTGTCGTCTCAGATTAGCATTTTGCAGTCCGTACTAAGGCTAATCAGAGAGCACTTTTCGTCTAAACTGGACTTTCGTCAAGAACAGTCTTCCTTTAAACAAAAATAAAATAAAGGCGGAAAGTGTCGTCCCTGATTAGTCTAAGCTGACTGCACAGGCTAATCTGGGATGACACTTTACGCACATGCATTAATCCCCCTTTTCACGGATTGAGGCTATATATAGAGAATATTATGTGAGTTTTGGATAAAGATCAAGTTTATCATGCTCGGCATGAACCAAGCTCGGCAAGCCTCGCGCTTCCATGGTTCTAAGCCTCGCATGATAAACTTGATCTTTATCCTAAACTCATGTAATATTCTATTTATCCTATTATGTCCTCCCTTTTTCAATTAATAATAATTAAATGTCACATTTTTTGACGATTCTGTTCTTGCATAGTTGACAAAAACAGATTCTCCAATTTATTATCTAACAAGAAATGTGTCCACAGGACACAGATGCCCCCAACTGTAANGATTTTTTTTTTTTTTTTAAATATATTTGTATAACGGTAGGGGACAAAAACTTTGGGGCCCAGTTGTTCAAAAGGTTTGTTGTTTGTTCCATTTAGCATGGTTACAGTTTGGAGACAATTAAATATATCATATGAGTCACAATATGTGAAAAGGGTGTTTAATGCATGTGTGTAAAGTGTCGTCCCAGATTAGCCTTTGCAGTCCGTACTAAGGCTAATCAGAGAGCACTTTTCCTCTAAACTGGACTTTCGTCAAAAAGGCGGAAAGTGTCGTCAATGATAAGTCTAAGCTGACTGCACAGGCTCCGCACGAACCAAGCTCGGCAAGCCTCGCGCTTCCATGGTTCTAAGCCTCGCATGATAAACTTGATCTTTATCCAAAACTCATGTAATATTCTATTTATCCTATTATGTCCTCCCTTTTTCAATTAATAATTATTAAATGTCACATTTTTTGACGATTCTGTTCTTGCGTAGTTGACAAAAACAGATTCTCCAATTTATTATCTAAAAATAGCAATAGTATAAAGCTGAAGTTTATACGATCGTTGTTATCCTATCGATTTTCACCTGGTAATAGTATAAAATAAAAATACTAACATGGCAGTGATAATTTCAACAAGTATAATGAAATGTATGTGCATTAGAAGATAACCAAGGTTTGTGGGCTTTTGTAAAAGCCCCATTAACGCTCAAAATCAACACATATTTCGTAAAATAAACCCATGAACAATTAGTGTTCCTTAAAGCAATAGCCAATTTTTTTACACTAGATGTGGTCTGGTAACATAGATTTAACAAGATACAAAATACCCTTTTTTATTTTTTTGGTACAATATATTCCAATTTAATTTCACGCAACAATATCTATTCATTCCACACACGAACACTAACATGGTACATGAACATGTGTTAAATATATTGTACCACAAAAAATAAAAAAAGAGCATTTTGTATCTTGTTAAATCTATGTTACAAGACCGTGACATCTAGCGTTGACCTTTTGTCTATTGCTATAAGGAACACTGACTTTTTATTGGTTAACTTTATTTTATGAAATATTCATTGATTTTGAGTGTTAATGGGGCTTTAACATTTGCTGAAATGGCAATTCCATAACATGAGTGTTTGTCCAAATAAATAAATATAACATGTAAAAGTTAAACTTTTTAAGAAAATATAAATTATCCTAACCAGCTTTCAAAATGATCACACATAATCAACAGGTAAACACAATCCTTTACCACCAAATCTTAAGAAATTCAAAAAGTCTTAACTACAATCTTACAAACTTTGGGTTCATATGTGAAGAAGTCATTTGAAGCTCAACCGTAAGATATTCAAAAAAAATAAATTCAATATAGTCTCAAAACTATAATCTTACAAATGGTTCACAGGTTGATGCTCCGCTGTTTAGAAATTCCTTCATTTTTTCCTTGGAAATCTGTGTTTCCTTGTCGGCAAACACTAGTTGCCTCCTGCGTCTTCTGGGGCTGGCGCCGACTCCTGGTCTTATCACTGAAAGGTCCATCTCCAGAGAGTGTCGCTATGGAAACAAATGAGTCTCGTTCTGGGAAAACTGGTCTTAATGCATCATGTGCGGGTAAGTATCATACCAGATTAGCCTTTGGAGTCCGTTAAGGCAAATCTGGATCAAACGACGCTTTTTCCCATAGCCAGGATTTTCATTAAAAAAGACATGCTTTAAACAAAAAATTCAATAAAAGAGGAAAGTTTCGTCCCTGATTAGCCTGTGTGGACTACACATGCTAATCTGGAACGATACTTTACGCACTTGCATTAAGCCCAGCTTTCCCAAAATGTGGCTTAAATAAAGAATTATTCCCACACACTGCTTTGTCAGCTATGTTGACGGGTAAATAACTTAGGAATGTGTGGGTGAATGGCGATGAAAAAAGTTAACTGCACTTCTTAACTTTATTGTGTGGAATTATTTTAAGTTCCAATGATTTTAAATGAGAAAAGACAATATTACAGGAAAACAAAGTAAACCCGACTGTGCCATGTTTACTTAATATCAACTATGCTATGTACTATCTTACTGGTAGGCGTGGTTTCTGCTGAGGACTGGTTGTCATGGTGACCTCTGGGGCAGGGGGCTGGGAGGGTTTCCTTCCACGGCCAGGCCTTGGGTGTACCTCTGGATGGACTGGTAGAGTGACCTCAAGTTCTTCCCTTATTGGTACGATGGGGCTTAGGATGCTACATAGAGGAATAGTAAACTGATTGTTTTTCTGTCATTTAAGCCTTGTTTTAGGAAAACTGGGCTTAATGCATGTGCATAAAGTGTCGTCCCAGATTTGCCAGTGCAGTCTGCACAGGCTATTCAAGGACGACTTTTTTCGGAATTTTTCATTTAAAGGAAGTCTCTTGTAAACAAAATTCCAGTATAGGCAGAATGGTTGTTCCAGATTAGCCTGTGCGGTCTGCACAGGCTTATTGGGAAGACACTATGCACATGCATTAAACCCAGTTTTTTCAGAACAAGGCATAATAATTAATGTTGTTTTTTCTGTCATTTATGAATTGGGCCAGGCCTGATTAGCCTGTGATGACTGCACAGCAGTTTCTAATCAACAATTTGATCGGGCGAGTGGAATTAAACAACCCCTGAATCTTTATTTTCTAATTTTAATTTGAACCAATTAAATGGCTTAGTTTTAAAATATAAACACCGTGATTTCTCCAGAGAATAAAGACATTTCAGAAGAAACAAAGTTATGACACACTAATTATCTATTAAAACATGTACAAGCTTATCAATCAGCATATCAAAAGGATGAACTTTTGAGAGCTTAGAGAAACAAGAGGGCCAATGTTGATGGCATGAGTTCAAGATACAAAATCTTTCGAAGACTCGAACTGGTGACATGACCTTGCAGGGTTTTTTTTGGCCCAATTTTATAGGCGAATAACGGCTATGTTCCCAATGGCAAAAAGTATACTTTTTTCCCCAAAATTTGGAAACAAAAACCCAATCCCAATTTCCCCCAAAAAAAGAAAAAAAAAGTGTCTTATGATTATTTTATCACAATTACATCTAACAAAGTATATAATAAGGATTTATATGATGTTATTCTGTTAATTTGAATTATTATGATACTTATATCAAATTAGTTTTCCCCAATTTAGTAGACTTTTTGCGCGAAAAAAATTCAATCCTGAATTTATTTTCCCAATTTCTTGAAAATTGCTGATAAAATTCCCAATTCCAAAGCCATGGGCTATCTTCCAAAAAAGTGGAAAAAAACCTGCCTTGATATTGTCAATTTTTATCAAGATTGAGTCATTTATGTGGTCTCTAGAGTAGAAACACAATTTTTCTAAGATTTGACCTGGTGACCAAGTTTTTGAACCCACATTTGACTGGCCAAAATATTGTCAGTCCAAACATTCTGACCAAGTTTTTTAAGATTAGATTTTTTTAAATGTGGCCTGTAGTTAACGAAAAACTATGTCGGACATAGAATGACCACAAGAAGCTCACCATGTGCACGAAAGGGGAGCTAAAAAACAAAACCTCCATAAGTACACACACATATTAAAATATTGCAGTCACCTTTGCCCAGGTTGCTGGGTGGGAGGCTGCATGCCTGGATGTGCAGGGGTAGAAGTAGGGAGGTCAGGCAGCGGGCCCATGGGCTCCATTCTCTGTGGTATGGGTTCCTCACCCTGGAGTAGCAAGTCTTCCAGCGCTGCCTGGGTCATCGGTGGCAGGTCCTGATCTGGGGGGATCTGGGTACACACAGATAAGCACATTTTAATAAACTACAATGCTATTTAATAATTGAATAGCATTTTTCTGCAGCGTTTCATCAATATATTTTAATAATTTACTATTGGGAAAATTAAACCTAATTTTGCATAAACGCTGATTCTTATAATTACAACATAATGTGTATAAAAGCTGAAATTGTTTAAACTACAAGGGCAACAACCAACTTTTGCAGTGTCTATTCTAGGATTCAAAAAAGATGGGGGAATTTTATTGATAATTCTAATATTACAAAAATGTATGACACTTTTCCTTCTNCCCCCCCCCCCCCCCAATTCCCCGTCCTAGAATACACTGCTTTTATTTGCTGGTACTCAAATCCCTTTTCTCTTTTGATTTCATCTTCGTAGGACAGCAAAACATTAAGTGTTCTATACATGAAGACTAAGAAACAATACCAAATCAATAGCTTTTTGATAATGTAGAAAAGAACATTCATCCTCTTTATGCACCTTTTACCATCATCTACAAATTAAGGTCATTCAACTATTAAAGCAAAAGCCAGATTCAACTAGTTAAAGACTAGTTTAAAACACAAACATTTGGGAATATATTTTCTCTATTTAAAACAAAGGGCCATAATTCTGCAGAAAAGTTGTCGCCATCAAAATTCCTTTCTTTAGGATCATCTANAAAAAAAAAAAGGGGGGGGGGGGGGGGGAACCTTCAATTGAGAATTGTTAGGTCCCATTTGGAAAAATAGATACTCTTTTTCATTTGGAATGGGGACATTAACATACTTCACCTGTAAAAGTGGTGCAAGAATCACACATTAGTTAAACAGAAGTTGAAAACACAAGCTTCAGGCAAATATATATAATACAGTGGAAAAACAAACAAAGAGCCATAATTCTGCCAAAAATTGTGACAGCCTTAATTCCTTTCTTAATGATCACATAAACACTAAGGTCATTTGACTGTTAAAGTTTCAGCCAGTACTTCAAGAGGAGTTAAAAACAAGATTCCGAATGTACATCTGTAAGTATGTTTGTATGAATGTTTGTATGTACGGCCGAAAAAGTGTAATGCTGATAGCTACCCACTCCGTTGCCATGGTTTAAACCAACAATCCTGGTATTTGTACTCCTTCACTCTACCAAATCAGTTAGCTGGCCCATGGTACCTGTCTATGGGGTGACATGATGTTGTCCATGTCCATGCATGGCAGGGTGTCAGCCTCTCTCAGGGTGATGTCCTCCATATTGGCCACCTGTGGGCCTGTCCTCTCACCCTCATCCTCACCTTCAACACACAACAAGCATGACATGTTATAGGGACTATCAGGCTGGGGCTCCATTAAAGGGACATGTAAACAAATTCATGTACTTTTAAAAATTGTCATTTAAAGTTGTATTAAACGATACTGTGATATTTTTAGTTCTTAAAAAGAAGTATAACATAGTGTGGTGATTTTTACCCTCACACAGTTTTATTTTACTTCTGTTTATTTTTCTTTTGGTACTTAAATTGTTCCTTTTAGTTAATATATTAATAGCGTCCATAGATTTCCGGTAAGCATTGCATATATGCATGCCGCGGTTTAATTCATTGTTGAAATATACACCTAGAAAAGTATCTGTGTGTGTTGTTTTTATATCCATTTGTTAAATAAATGTTTATTGCGTTGATAAAGACCGGAGCCTCATTATTATGCTATATAATTAAGTCAAACCACTATTACGTATCTCAACAGTATCACAATGGAAATGTCCGAGTAACGCCGCATGCGCAGAAAGTATAAAAGCGCGTGTTTCCTCTATGAACAGTCAGTTCTGCTCCCACATTCGTCGAGTTAACATCGTTAAAATAGGTAATAAAATTATATTATTAACAGACATTAGGGACTTTGGGCACATAGAGACTGGTTATCCTCTTCAAACGTTCTGAGAGCCTTGAAGTTGGATTCCTACCCTTCAGCAGCCCGGGTCGCTAATAGTTGATATATCAGACACATACCTTCGTACAAACACTATAAGGCTCCATACCTAGGGTATAGAGTCACACAGACACAGACTCATTTCAACGTGTTCTGAGACATAGTTATCCATACATAGTCTCGAGGCATAGGTCTTCATACATAGTCTCGAGGCATAGGTCTTCATACATAGTCTCGAAGCATAGGTCTCCATACATAGTCCCGAGACATAGGTCTCCATACATAGTCTCGAGACATAGGTCTCCATACATAGTCTCGAGGCATAGGTCTTCATACATAGTCTCGAAGCAAAGGTCTCCATACATAGTCTCGAGACATAGGTCTCCATACATAGTCTCGAGACATAGGTCTCCATACATAGGTCTCCATACATAGTCCGAGGCATAGGTCAGCATACATAGTCCGAGGCATAGGTCAGCATACATAGTCCGAAGCATAGGTCAGCATACATAGTGAGTGCTAGAGGTCATATGATTATATGATTTGATTATACTTAATTTACTGTTTCAAACCAATCATTGAATTTATAGCTAATCATAAAGCAAGGTAGCTTAAGGAAAATTATATACTATTGTATTGTGCTTTGTATTATTGCCTGAGCCATACTTAAGACCTGAAGCATGGGCGACGACACGTTACAATAGTTACAGAAAATAGCTTGAACACAAAAAAAATGCTCTTCCCGGCATTCAAACTCTGGACCTTTGGGATTACAATCTTACACCATACTTCTAGGCCATCTTGGCAGTTGAATGTGACAGTAAAATTAGAAGATCTCAGTGATACACATTTTGCAAATAATTGGCAAAAAGCATTACAAATGCTTTTGTAATTGTATGGATTTTGATTGCTGAATATCTATAAATGAAACAATATTTTTAACATTTGTCTTAGCTATCAGTTATTAACCTGCTAGTATATGATGTAAACATTCTTTTTTTATTCACGGCCATTTTTGTGTGGATAAATGTCATATTGCCAATCTGTGAACAAATCCCTTAAAGACACACGAGATGGGTAACTCTCGTCCACCTAATATAAAACTTAATGAAACTCATTATCAAGAGTGTAAAATATCTCTTGCCTGCTCACACTTGCGACTTGAAATGTTCTCTGGGTGAACATAATAACAAAAATATTCACCAGATTGGAAGACCCCATTTTCAGTTCGATCTGAACTTTGATTTGTTTAAAGCTGCTTGTATCGGGGAAGCCACACGATAAGATAGTGTGGCTTTTAAAAACTATATAATGCCTTTAAATTATACTGTTCTTGGCCCAAATCAGCCAACTTGAGTCCAATGTGGGAATATTTACATTGACAGTTTGATATATGCAATTTATTTGCTTTAAAACAGAACCTGAATTCTAAAATATAAACCGAACAATGGCAATATTATATTCATTGATTTTTATAAATCACTGCAACTTAACCATAGGGTGAACACATATTAAGAGAGGGTGACCTGATTTAGTACCCTTGTAGTCATCATGCAGGGGTATAGGCTTTTCACATTTTTACACCCCAGACAACATTTAAAGGAGGCTTGTACTGAACATTGTCACTTTGCCAACAGGTCCCTTTCAAGCAACAGCTTGAAGAACACAAATCAATAAATATATATTGCCATTAGTTTTATTTTGCTATATACCCATAGTAAGAATTTTACCCCTGAGCAGCGATTTTTTTTGTCCTATTGGGAAAAGTACCCGTACCGGTCCAATTGGGAAAAATTGAGTCGTGTAAACCTCAAAATTGGGAAAAATCGAGTCGTGAAAACTTCAAATTGGGAATTTGGTGTATTTGATTTTTTGCTCCCAAATACTTTAATATTGATAACTAAGTGTTTTCAAGTTTTTGATATTATATTAACCTAGGTTCAAGCCATAGAGCTGCATAGGGAAACTAACTAAAAGTTGCATTTTCCAAAAAATAAAAATATATATTTTTTTTTCCCCTTAAATTGGGATTTTTTTTGGACAGCAATTGGGAAATTTGTAGTTTTTTCGTAATTGGGAAAGTGCCGTTTCCCGGTACTTTATAAAGAAGGAAAAAAATCTCTGTCTGGGGGTGGTCTTTTTTTACCCAAGGGGCATGATTTCAACAAACTTTGGAAATTGATGCTACATGCCAAATATGAAAGCCTTGGGCTTTGAAGTTTTAGACAATAAGTATTTTTAAGGTTTCCCTATACAAGTAAAACTGGTAACCACAATGGGGTGGCCAGTTTTAACCCCAGGGGCATAATTTGAAAAAAGAAATATCTCTAAACAAAGATATTCTGCGTATATCCGGACTTTGAAATAAAGGTAAAAAATGTACTTTTCTAAGTTATTAAATTAAAAACAAAGGTTTAAGTTATGTTGTGTTCTTTATTTCACTTAAAAGTCACATATCCATCGCATGAAATGTTTGTCATGAAGTGCATGCATATTAAACAACATAATCGTGTTCGTAGATACAAATTTTATTGCGTGTGATCACATCATGTGTCCTCAAGTGGCTTATTATGAATTTATTTCATCGTCATCGAAACATTTCATATTTGATTAAGATTTAGTTTTCTCCCCACACATTCAATGACACTGTTACATCCGCGTCATGCAAAAATTGGTCTTATGGCAAATACCGCCAGCATAGCTCAAGCCCAGCCTGCGCAGTCTGGTCAGGGGCTATGCTTTCCACTATAAAAACAAAGTATGTGCTTGCAAAACACATTGCACAATGTCCCCTTTTGAGCAATTTTGACCCATATATTTGACCTTTGACCTTGAAGGATGACCTTGACCTTTCACCACTCAAAATGTGCAGCTCCATGAGATACACATGCATGCCAAACAGGGGTCGACAAATTTTGTTTCAGCAATTCGCCCTGCAGGGCGAGTAGCTAAGAATTTTCACTTGCCCTGCTGAAATATGTACTTGCCCTGCAATTTATTGAAAAAATGCAATAAATCAGTAACTCATATGTTTTATCGTGATTTTTTATTGGTTATCATCGTATTTGTTACGCTCTCATAAATTGATGTGTCAACACTCGATTTTTCACATTTCTTACTCAAAAATGCAGGTGCGCAGATTTTTTTACCACGACACCAGTGTTAGGACTAATTTTAGGGCAGTGTGCAATAATAAAAATCCAGTTAATTTGTTATCGCCGATTAAAAACGTTGCTTTGTTTGGTAAAGATGTGTTAAAACTTGACATTTTAATCTTTTCGGGCAAAAATGCCACTCGCCCTGCAGGATGAGCGCTGCCGGAATATTCACTCGTCCGAAGCCGATTTCTACTCGTAATTACGAGCGGGCGAGTGGATTTGTCGAACCCTGCCAAATATCAAGTTGCTATCTTCAATATTGCAAAAGTTATGATTTTGACCCATATATTTGATCTTTGACCTTGAAGGATGACCTTGACCTTTCACCACTCAAAATGTGCAGCTCTATGAGATACACATGCATGCCAAATATCAAGTTGCTATCTTCAATATTGCAAAAGTTATGACCAATGTTATAGTTTTCGGACAGAAACCAACAGACCAACCAACAGACCAACCAACAGACAGGGCAAAAACAATATGTCCCCCACTACTATAGTGGGGGACATAAAAAAAATTGGCTTAAACATGTGGGTGTTCAAAAATGTTGA
>VMBQ01010902.1:14037-24691 GCA_007657795.1 Dreissena rostriformis | reverse complement strand
TCATTTCGGAACTGGTCAATAGGATCTATATCGACTTCAAATTGGAAACAACATGTTGAGCAAACATGAAGTAGTTCGTTTTTGTTTCCACCTTAAATGACAATATGGTGTAAAAATATGTTTTAGTATTAAGTCATTAGTTGATTAATTATACTTCTTATTATAACGGATTCATAGTCTGTATTTCTGACTTCGCAAACAGTATTATGTGAACTATGCTACAACACACGCGTTATTATATGTTGTGCTATTTAGTGTTTTGAAATCTTTCCCGGAACAAACCGAAATTCCTGATTGCCTAAAATTTTGACCCCCATCAACCGACCCTAGGACATTTTTCGACAAGGTTTGGCACTTATATGTTTATCTATATGACACATGTCGAAGGTTTAAAATGTTATAGCAAATACACCGATGTTAACTGCGTGTGTTTTATTTACATAACGTACATTTCATTACCCGGAAAAGGAAAACAATTGCAGCCGCACGAGACACGAATTATTAAAACAATGAATATTGACTTGTAAATATATATGTATGTTTTCACCTTTCAGTTCTTTTTACTCTTATTGTTTTAGCGGTACCTGTGTACTTTTGTAGGTACTTTAATAGCAACAACTAGACATAATAAAATCATGAATGTTTGTCTGTCTGCCTGTCTGTCATATCAATAGCGATTGGCATATTGTATATGTGAATTTCGTATGAATCAAAATAAATCAAGCGCGGTATTAAATGCCAAACTGAACAACTATCAGTCATCATTTGTTATGCAGTGAAGCTATGTAGGCTATCCATTACAATTGCGAATAATTCCAACCAACTTAATAGTTAACAATTCAAACAATGTCACTTGTTTATGATAACCAGTTCAATAAATTTAGTGCCGAGTTATGCAGACAGACCAATCTTTCCGCATTGTTATTGAAACTCATTCATCAAAACGCTAAGGGAACGTAATTAACAATCTTGTTATCATTTAAATATGCAACGTAGGCATAATTTTCTCTTGAATGTATAATTAATTCGATTTCTAAATTAAGATCAATCAATATTTATATGCCGAATGCTTTCGGGTCTATCATAAATAAAGTGTTTGTCATTGTTTTGAATTACTGCCGACATTCGTTTTTAGCAAATTGTTTCCCAGAAAGAATCAGTTTTGTTCGAACGGTAAAGCTTAATTGCACGTTATTGCCTGACATATACATATTACATTTAAATTATATATGCATTTTCTTTTCATGGTAAGACATAATACACTAACGATCAACTTTTCTTAAATGCCATGCATATCTTAATTAAAAAAAGCCTTTAAGCTACGAAACTTGTTTAATCTGTATTATGATTATCCCCAGAAAATCAGAACACATGTGTACATAACCATTTTACGTAAATTCATCATGATACATGTAACAAGAATAGACCTCTCGCTTATTTGTATTTGTATATGAAAATTTACTCTATTTGTATACAATGTACTAGTCACTTGACCACTCGTTTTTTATGTACATAACATGTATGTGCTGTACACTTATGGACAATGGTCTATTGTATAAGCAATAAACCCTAAAGCTCTATCTTAATGTCCTCTGGGAGATATTCGTGTTACCACCACACAATACTCAAAACTACTAACTAAGCTTACGTAAATTAAATTAAAAATACTTACCAAGTGCACTTAGTTTTTATATTTTAAAGAGCTTGAACGGAGCTTTTTTAATTGTTTATTTTAATAATACAAGCACACTTTAACATGACTTTTCTTACTGCACAAGAGAAATAGTAGGGCTTGGATATAGGTCTTTGTAACGGGACTCGATCAATTCAAATAAAGATTGTTGTTGCATGTAAATTCCTCACCAGGACATAACGCCGAGCCAATACTAACTAACTAGCATGCTGATATACGGAAAAGCTGCCTATACGAAAACATTAAATGGCCCATTATACATAATTACACAGAAACATACGTGTTTTTGCTGATGTTTTAATACTTTTAATCCCATAGTAAAGAGTGAGCAGTCTGTATGAGTTTAGTGATTATGTTTCAGCCGAATACATTTTATGACATTAAATATCGCATTGAGTTGTTTTTTCATATTTGTTTATGTCGCAAACATATTACACATACACATTGAAACTCCAAGTGCGTTCTGCCTCAATTCTCACTCGACAAATCACACGTTTTACCTCATGAGCCAATTATAAATGCACAACACTGGTTCAAATGAGGCAGGGTCAGTAAGAAACCGTGTAATATATCTAACCGCGGATCATTCTTTCTCTAGCATCAGCATAATTAAACAGGACAAAAGTTAGCGAAACTGTATGTTATGTCGTAATCTAGTCTACATACTTGACGTCACTTAACGTTACTGACTGAATAGAAAAAGATACTGACCTAATATGGTCAGCATGTTACCTGGGTTAGCAAGTAAAAAACAAAATTTTTAAATAGGTGAGATCAGAATACATCTCTGCTCCCCTACCTTCCCTCTGGACGCACTGCTCTCTTTTATCAATATCCTCAGTTTCAGTATCCCCTCTCTTATTGCCAACTCTTCTCGGTGATTGAATTATATAATACTTCAATTTCATCTCGAAGAATCGTTTGTACCCTGCGTGTCCTATTTACTAAGCAAATGTCAGTTCAAAATAAACGCAATATCTAAAACGTCGATGTTAAGTGTTCTACTGATGAACATATCCTTTCGTTTGACCACCCAGATAGTATGCTTTGGGGCTGGAATCAACTCCCACACCTTGAATGGTTTTGAAAATGAGTTAAGAACCTATCTTCATCGCGTCATTGAAAACGATATTTGCTTCTGTTCCATTTTACATACTTTTTCAATTTACAACCATAAGCATTTTTCTACTAAACTATTCATGCCCGGGGTATCAGAGAAATATATTTAAATTATTTACGTATGAAAGCCTTTATCTATAATATGACCCGCGGATGTGCGACGTGTTGACCCAGATTGACCCGCGGATGTGCGACGGGTTGACACAGATTGACCCGCGGATGTGCGACGTGTTGACCCAGATTTACCCGCGGATGTGCGACGTGTTGACTCAGATGCATGGTTTCATCAACTACGTATATGGCCACTTTATGATGTTACTTCAATTAGGTGCGGTTTCACAGCAACATTAATTTTGCCTATAGTTACTCGTGCAACTGCGAATGTTGTACGTTGACAAGCGTAGGAGAACATCGGACAAACTTGTGTCTACGGACAGACGGACACCCATGATAAGTCAAGTACGTGTATACCCCTTTTTCTCCGTATAAGAAGTATAATATATGACATCAGATACCGGTATTGCTTACACTGGTTAACCATATAATATAAAATACTAACACGTACATATGTACTCCAAACAGGGTTTTCTTAGTTCTTATTGCATCTTTTCTCCTTCTTGTTCCCAATGAGCGGACTGACGAGCATTCGTTCGGCTTCTTTTCAAGGTGCCAGCGGGTTGACGTGTTGAAGGGATCCTTCATCTTGTACGCTAACAAAACCAACATCTAGTTAAATAAACATGTCAACCAAACATATGGTTGGGACTAGAGTCTACCCAATGTTTATGTTAATATACCAGTCAGTCTGATAACGTTGTATACAAAACTTTATAGATGACACCCAATAACAACCAGCAGAAAGCGCAATAACTCTTACTTGGTTACGCGAATAGTGACGTTCAAAGTTATGCTTTTTGCACAATACACTTTTCCGGAATGGTATCGACGAGCCTTTGATGTTTTAAAGTAATGCCTCTTTATGTCATAAAGTTAGGACCCAGTCTTAAGCGAAGTGGAACAAAACAGAAGCCAATAATGCAAGAATTAATAATACAGAGCAATTGCTCAATGTCAATTTCTTCGCCCAAATATGAAGTTCCCAGTGTATATTCAAACCCCTGGGAAGTTATGAAAGAACACCGTTTCAATTTTCCGTTACAAATTTTTAAGTATAAATTCAGACGCGTTTAGTGCATATTCCCGTATTTATGAAACAGTATACTAGTAGTTGAGAGAAAGTAATAATTTCTATAATTAAAGTATACGTCTTAGAGCAAAACATCTTATCGTAGTAAAATTGCGATACATGCAAAGCATTTAATAATTAATAAACAATCACTCTTTGTTGATCCGAGTATGTTCACTGACGTTGTCATTTAAAATGCAATACCAATTGGCTTTGCTATCAAACCATGTCTCTTCAACAACGTACACATTTCCCTGTGGATTTTGTAAGATTGCGAAGGAGATGAATTTCCGTTTAAAACATAATTAAACTCATAGCCGATAGACACTTGGACACTCTGCATGCTCTGATTTGGCGATGCATCTTTATATATACAAATAGTTCAACACTAAAGCAGTGTATATAATCTGTTTGCTGATCTGATCGCGGGATAAGAGGCGTTAAAACATTGAAGCCCCCATTAACACTCAAATTAACAAATATTTCGTAACATGTGTCGTAAAATAAACTTAACACATAAACAATCAGTGTTCCTTATAACAATAGTCAAAATTTCAACGCTAGAGGTGTTATGGTAACAAATATTTAACACGATACAAAATGCTGTGTTGTCTTTTTTTTGCGGAAAATATATTCAACACATGTTCATGTACCAAGTTAGTGTTGGTGTGTCGTATGAATAGATATTGCTGCAGGAAATTAAAATGGAATATATTGTGCCACAAAAAAATGAAAACAAGCATTGTGTTTCTCGTTTAATCTGCGTTACCATACCACATCAAGCGTTGAAGGTATGGATATTGCTATAAGAAACACTGATGTTTTTATGGGTTTAATTTATTTTATATTTTTTTTACGAAATATTCGTTGATTTTGAGTATTTATGTTACTTAAAACATTAAAAGGCAAATACGAACTAAATTATGCATTGTTTCCTTATGTCCAACTCGAGTTATCCCTCTTTTGCGGTCAGGATCACTCGCCCGGTGTCTGTTTGATTTTGCAAATTCATTCGACAGCAAAATGGTAGCGTCTCTTTTTCCAACGGGTAGATCTGTTCTTGTCAAGTAAGAAGCACATGGGCCGTGAATTATTGTGTCGCCTTTCCATTAATTTATCCGGATGTGATTTAGGGCGAGCTAGGCTATTTGTTTTGCATTTTTTTTATCTTCAATAGTTTTGTGCATGAAATTCGCGTTAAGACTAACACGAAACAATAAATTCGGGAACTAATCAGGAATTGAGTGTGATTGCTCGCGTTTTGAATTTTCTTTAAACATCTCTGGTTGCATTTTTATTTTATGTTTCTGTCTGCAAAAACACAAGTTACCCAATCGATATACATATATATGTGTAAAGCATTTAATATTATATCCTTTTGTTTCTGTTTTTGGTAGTGGTATTGAGTAGTCATTGTATAAAGTAATGTATCGGACAAATACTTAACTGTTACTTTAAATCTACAAGTAGCAAGCCTTTTGTAAAAATCAAAAGTCAAATGTCCAAAACAGATTATTAGAAAAGACGTTTTGTGCAGATTTTTGCAAGTTTAAACATAAGTGTTAATGTGCAGATATTCTTAAAATTAAGTTGTACATATTGCTTTTTTTTAAACATGTCCAGTATTAAGCTGTTAAATTAAAACTCCATCATTGCATAAATTTAAATGAAGTTCATACGTTAATTATGAACAAGAACACAACAACAACATAATAACAAGCAATTAAACATAAATGTAATGTGAGTAAGTGATATTTACACCAATTTCAACAATATATGATATTACATGTTAGATGTGTTTAATGCATGATTACTAGTTTAGAGATTTCATTATATGCAGAAGGTGGTACGTTTAAGGATTTAAGTTCAAATCCATCATTTTGGTCATCAAATGTAAAATAAAATTATTTTCACTTTAACATTTTGTCTTGTATTCTAGGGTTTTATTTTATGTTTGATTCAATGCATCCGTAACATTTCGATCGTTAATGAAAATCACTAACACTAGCACACCCAGTGCATTTATTATCATAATAGCATTTCGGGCATATATATTTGTAAGATTAATTATATGTTTTTAATTTTCTTATTTTATATATCCCTTGTACAAGAAATAGTAAGACTTATCTATGGCTTTGTTTAATGTCGTTTAATAGTGAAATTATCGGTGTTGAATATCGAGACCAACTTTATGTTGATGCTATTTAATAACTTTTATTAGATTGAAATTATATTTATTCACACACAATATTGGTACTAAATATGATATCGTCCAATTATTTGCAATTCGTGTTTAGTGTTTATTCCTGAATTTCTGTTGAATTTATTTACTTAACCAATGATTGTATGAACATGTTTTTCGATACTGTAAACAGTGCTTATTATGGCTCGGTCTGCGATGTCAGACGATTGTTTGTTATTGCAATAGAGTTGTACCCTGCTTAGTGACCCTTTATTTTATTAAAGCCTCGGTATGGTTTGGCGTCCGATACTGCATTTCGAAATTGTTTACACTTCAAAATTCAAACACTGGTATTTACTTAAACAAAATATCCGGTAGGGCCATGAGTGTTTTCCCAGAAAGCAACTCCTTGGTTAAATATCACTAATTCTGGTTAGATATCGTTGTTAGTAAGGTTCATATTATTCACTATATGTTATTTAAATAGTATAATTATAATTTGACATATCAACATCACGCAAGACACCACGCTTCACTTTCTATGCACATGTGCAATACCATTAAATCGCATTTAAAATTGGATTATCTTGAAAACTCCGCCATTTAAACGATTTGGTACGCAAACCAAGCGCACTACGGAAAAATCGCAAATAATCGCTAACAAACGCAAAAAAAACAACGATTAAAACGCTAATGATTAAATATATTGTGTACATATACCCGGCACAGTTATTTGTATTGCAGCTGTAAATATTTGTATGGACTGTGTTGCAGTATGCATTTACTTTGTTGTATTGCTATACGATAAGCAGGTATGCCGGTATTTGCTACACATTGCACTGTATTTATATTGATTTAACGATTTGTGAAATATTGCAATTGGTGTTGATCTTTAAAACGAGGTTAACCCTCACGTGCATTAAATTGACCATTTCGAGTCAATGAATTACTCGATTTTTATCTATTTGATGAGTATTGAGATGCATACTTTGTCCTGTAGTGTACAAGCGTTGCCTTAACCGACTGGCGGATGCTTACAGCAACATTTCTGCCGACAGTAATGCTTATGGAGACGCAGTATTCATTCATTTAGCGATACTGTTGCAACCTTAATGTACGAACATGTATGATTGGACCGGCACGCACAATGAGAACGATTACTCTTACGATGACGCTATCTAACAATTTAAAGACATTGGCGACGTTTGTAAACACTGTGTTACTATGTAACCTACCTTTCCAGAAAGGTTTAAATAGTAAGTGTACTATTGTAATCAGAATGGAGTACGTTATTTTGAGTATATTTCATATTCATTATTGTTTTGTGATTTTCACTCATATATTCGTAAAGCATATTCAAAATTTATACATTCAACATTAATATTATGATATCTTTAGATTTGTGTAATAAACCCCATTTTGAGCTGATTTTTGAACAATGAATGTCTTCAAGCAAGAAGTTGAAACGTATCTTGAAAAACGCAACGTTGCAGAAATCGTCACTTGCTAATATCAAATCATATAATTAATTTTGAAATAATCATCATTGCAAGAAAACGTTTGCGAAATAATGTATTTTCAGTGCTTTCTTGAATTGTTTGATCTTAACTCCCATCATCATGACCAAGTTCATCACAAAATTAGCACCATCCATTATTGAAACGTCAAGGTCGTTAACTTCTGAGAGCATTTTAAACTTTTATATTTCAATTATACTAAAGATATGAACAGTTCAAAACCATATAATTGCAACACCGATTTTGACAGGAACGATAAGCTACGTTTTGCCTTTTTTCAAATGAATTTTTTTTAAACACAGTTCATATGAACATTGTATTGCTGGCAGCATTTTGGGCTAGGCTGATTTGAAAACATATTATACCCGCTATTAATGTTGATAGGAAATCACGTTTGTTAAAACTGTAATGTTTTTTATACACTTAATAAGTTTTAATGAACTGTTTTCATTGTTGCAAAACATTACGTCCCTAAACTGGTGTGCATGTATGTTTTAGAATGACTTTTATTAACTGATCATTATGATATGACATGATTTCTATTCACACATGTACATGTATGTTAGTATATGTGGACATTAGTTTCAATGAGTTGCTTTCATTGTGGTGTTTGACATTTGCATTTATTTATATTTTGTTGTGTAGATTTATTGAACTAGTTGTATTGTGGTCAAACACGATAGCTTTTTTTATCTGGACATGAGATTTAATAAACTAGTTGTTTTGTGGTACAACAAGATGTGTCTAACCATTTGTGATTGAATGTATACATTTGTGCATTTAATGATATATTTTCATTTTAAATATTGTGTGGACTTTGTCTTAAATTAATTGTTTTTATCGTAGTATAATGTGAGTTCTTTTAAGCGGTGTACATGTATGTTTGTATATTGATCATTAAGGTTTAGCACAATATCCGTAGATATAAATACGTATGTTTGCATATGCGGAAGTTTGATTGCATGAACTGTGTTAATGTGGTATAACATGGTTTCTCTTAACAAGTGTACATTAACTGATAACTTTGGTAAAAAAATGATTTCCCAAGGCAAAGGTAAATATATATATATATACATATCACAGAAAACATTAGGCAATTTATACAGAATTAAGAGTAAGTTTAGCGACGTCATTTCGGATGAGTTTTCTCGTTATGACGTTTGCCGAATTGGACCCAAAAGTCTCAGAACACGCCACAATTATATATATATATTTTTGTGAAAAGGTGTTTATTCATTTAATTAAAAATGTTCACATGTTTAAACATTACTCCTAAATGGATGACGCCTTTAAACACCAGTGCGTCGACATTTGCAATACTAAATAGTTCAGCGTTAGAGACGCACGATAATGTTCTAAATTACAACTATTAAATGCTAACTCGTACACAAACTGTCTCGACAGTATGCCTGTAGTGTGATTGCTTACCCTTGCAACCATTATGCTTCTTTAAATGTAACCACAATTCGCTATACTGTGAACAGGCCTTTCAATGTCTGAGATTTAATTCGATTTGCTTAAATATGTGTTTCGTGAATAAATAGTATTATCATTATTCATTTTGTTGTCGCTGTTGCAAGTTGGTATTGTTATTGTTATCATGACAAGAACCAATATATGTACACGATCCGTAAAATCGAATTGAACTATTCAAGTGAAATGTAGACATATATTAACTTAGTGTTAGAAGACCTTCTTATATCATGTAATGTAATGCTTATATCGTATCGAATCAAATTTCATCTCAAATCATTCGATCCATTTAAAACGGTTTGTCATTTTTCATGTAATTCACCATACCATCATTCTCGTGTGTATATAAGCGTATAATATTTACGAAAAATGATATTTCATTACAATACTTTTTATTTCAGCATCTTTACTTACATGAGCGTGTAATGTCGTTTGGAGTCACAACATCAAAAGCAAAACCGAAGAAGTATCACTATGCATGTTATCAGCGAATGCAGTTCATTGAACAATTGTTGGGCTTTTATAAAGTTCAACATCTTCAGTTATAATGAACGCTTTTCTTACTTAACTACTGTCCCTGCCTAAGTCACAAATCGTACACATACATATACTCAGCCAGCACACCATTATCGGATAGATATCGGTAGAAAAACGGTATATCGGCAAATCGGCCCGATGTCTATCCGATGTTGATCCGTTACGCCTTCCGATATATTTTATTTACAATAACTCATTTTATATGCAACACTTTTAATGAAATATTAAAAAATGTATATATTCGTACCACAAAACATAAATATGGTCAATAATAAATATGCAGCTTGTGGTTAATTTTACCGATAGCGGGCCGACAACGGCCCGTTGTGGTCGTAAATGTTTTCGTTCAAAAAACGATAATTTCGTTCGGTTCCAATTCTGGAAATTGTCTGGCGGTAAAATTAAATGCGGCGTTCGAACAAAACAGTTGTGTCTCTCGTTTTTGTTTCGGAGATCTTCCTTAAAGTTCAAGTAAGTATTTGTTGATTATAATATATAATTAACTTTATTTTTGTACGCGCATGTAGATTTTTGCGTAAATGACTTAAAGGTACAGTACAAATTTGGATTTTACGTTGATAATATATATTCGCGTGGTTTATTTTACCGCGCGTTCATACTTTGTTGTTTTTTTAGTTGTACACTCACTTAAATTGGATTTGTATACAATTTAAATGTATTTGTACATATTAGGAATAGTTTTGTTTCGTTGTTTCATTGAAAGATTCCACACCATTGTTGCCCAGACCCAGCCCTCAGCAGCCTACCCACATTTCCAGTGGTGAATCTTCAAGGCTGTCTACTGACAGTCCACAAACGATAGTTTCAGGTACATACTATTCCTGAAGTTGTTTCTTTGGTTATTAACATGCTATTTGTATTATGTATTTTTTACACTTTTATGACGGCATAAAGTACTAGTCAGCAGTAGTGCAATACTTTATGCA
>VMBQ01010902.1:0-13727 GCA_007657795.1 Dreissena rostriformis | reverse complement strand
TACAGAAAAAAAATGGTTGCAATTATTTTATGTATTGGCTATGATCAAACATTTTTTGCTTTCAGACTTTCTATTGTATCAAATAGGTAGTCTAGAATTAGGCGTTAACATCAGTATATAAACATGTCATTGCTATAAAGAAAAGTATGATACATTTACTTTATATTGTCCTACAAGCAATGTTTTAAACAAATGTTAGAAGTATTTATAAGTATTTTGGTAAAGAATTAGTAACATTTCTACATCTAGGTATTTCTATTAAGACTCTTTGAAATAAACGATAATTTAACAAAACTATAAATGTGTGATTGCATTGAAAAGTTAATAAAATATAAAATACCCTTGATATCCTAAACTGTAATTTAAATTATAAAATTGTAATATTCCACTTTCAATTGTTTGTCAATAGTATATTTTCCGAGGCTATTTTTTCTTTTTATTTGGTTATAGGGTTAATATTATAGTTGCAATATTTAAATTGTATACGCAAATGTATAAAATATGTGTGTTCATTTGTTTGTAAACACTGATGTAAAACTTTGTCCACTTTGGCTATGGGCCTTCTGAATATAATTTGAAATAAACCATACGTTTTATTATTAAGTTGTATGAAAAAGGAAACTTCACTGTAAAGTGTAATACAAATATAGAATCATTTTAGTGAATTGCTTTGTATTGTCCGTATAAATGATTTTCAAACCCAAACTGTTGGAATTATAAATGTATATATATATATCAGCATCGATAAGAGGATACAATAAAAGCAGTTTTGAACTTTTAAACTTTTAAACATTTTAAACCTTTCCCACTCAGAAGCAAAGGGAAAATGGCTATATGCAACCAGCATTAAACCAGAACAGCCTGCGAATAACTCGCAGTCTGTTCAGGTTTTATGCTATTTGCTGCTCATCATTATTGCCGATATCGGGCCGAAAGCGGCCCGATAAATAATCTTGCCGATAGCGGGCCGAGCAAATGCCGATGGGCAAAACGATAACGGCCCGCTGTCGTTGCCGATATCGGGCCGATATAAGAACGAGATCGGACCGACTGCGACCCGATATATGTTTGCTAGCTGGGTAATTACTGCGTTCATTTATACTTGCACGTGTGTACACAGAAATGCATACATGTGCATGGATGTCTCGGGTCACGAGCTCGGAACGGTCGATTGATGCACAGAACTATGATTGAAACCAGTGTATAATGATCAACCGCAATACTAGATATTACATATCAGTATGTGTATGTATGCTAATAAAGGATTGAAAAGTATCTATGCAAGGTCCTAATGGTTTGATTGGAGGAAACAGTTTGGTATCACACATTTATAATCAGTTCACACCACCAAAATATATCCTTAACAAATGTCGTAAACGATTTATGTCTAGGAAATATTAACACAGCTTTAGTTTTCTTCAACAGTACGAGTAAGACGTTTTAGATGCGTGTTTATATCTATGGCATTGCGTTGGGTAACATATGTAGATAACCTTTATAAACTTACTAAATTTTCTCCTTAGTTACAGTTTATATGTTCTTAGCTTGCTGGAACCCGTCGTGATTGAACTTACATTCTAAAGATCTGTTTAAGGTCAATGAAACATATGTGTAATCGTATAATAATTTCTGGTACATAATATTAGCAAATAAATGACAAAAAACGGCGATTACTTTAAAGCCGTTTTAGATGCTGTTTTATTTTAATTTTATTTAAAAGTGTCAGTTACAAAGTCAGCTTTTATGTTTTACTTTGTTCTTTAAATCAAAATGCTATATTACTCATTTACGTAAATGTATTAACATTTAGTTTAATGTCGATTAATCCGTTATTCCTTGTTATGTTATCTCGCTGGCAACGTAACTACGTTTGCTAACATGTCACATTCATTTCAAGAGTGTGTGATTTAAGTTTGAAAATATATTTAATAACCCAATTGTCGACTTGTTTTTTCTAAAAGTCTTTTAAATAGCAACTACGCGGAGTGCCTTCCAAATGTTTTATAGTGACTCATATTTTAAAAATAATGAACTTGCTCAAATAGTAAAAACGAAACGCAGCAAATCGTTACACCTATATGTCTTACACATGGCTTTTTCGAAACAATAAATGAAGAACGCAACACATTATTCTATTTTGCTGTCTTTAACTAGTACACAATAAAGTATCATTTTCAAAATGAGTCACTGCATTCATTCGACAGTTGGCGCAAGCTTACAGGGTTTAGTAATGCTGTTCAGAATCTGTTATGAATTAACTGCTTCTAAAATTGACTATGCAGGTTACGAGTGTTTCAATAGTTTAGTGCGAATTGCGGAGCAGTGACATATCCTGCTTCGATGAGACGTAGCTTGAATCACAAATATAAACACAGAACAAGAAATATAAATATGTGTGTTCATACACAAAAGAAGCTTTTCATATTTAGTTGAATAATTATCTTCTAGAATGGTGCTGAGATCAAATATTTACTAACATGTTCAACTCGACATAACGATGTAAATATTGCACCCCAAAAAGTATAGTTCTAGGAGACTTACTGTAACAGGTAATTCAATGGTGCTTTTTGGTTGAGGACAACAGTATGCATAAATCATTTACTTGGAATTTTGAAACGTAACAAACGCCGTTATGATTGCAAATAACGCATTTTAAATTAGTTTCACTAACAATTAACGGCCAGCACAACAGTTATCTTGTTGCCATTAACTACTTCTTCGCAGACTTTTTAATAAGTTTTCTGGGATACAGAAGGCTTTTAAATTATAACTTCGACAGTCGATTAAGTTTGACAATACATATGTTCAATATGAAAACTCAAACACAAACCATACTATTACTATTTATAGAAATATGCAACATAAAAAAATGCTCTCAGGACGCAAATAATGTGATTATTTTGACGAAGCTTTACGTTTTTTTCCGAACTTAATTATATTCTCTAAAGTGAATTTACAATATATGAATACCATGCAAAAGTCACAAAACGTAAAATCTGCCAATTGTATGTCAATTCAACTAGAGTACTGAGTATGATAAGGCACCATATTTTAATATGTCGCATTTTTATGAAATTTAAGAAAATAAGTAAAGCCACTATCAACAGTCTGGTTACATGTATTTGCCGATAATTGCATATTTTACCAGAAGTGTAATGCGATATCGGTCTTATAAGGCGGAAAGGAAACAACGATGATATATGTATATATTCTAGTAATTCGTTTACTGTCAATGAAATGATTGATCTGACGTTAATTTTAGTTGAGCTTGAACGACAAACTTTAGCCACGTTTGTGTCCATACAAAAACGTGACAAACGATTTGTAACGTTGCGTTATGCAAATAACACATCACAGCTTCAATTCATGGTGTGATTGTGTATGCTACCAATGGTAAGGAGCGGATGTTTTGCAATTTCACGGATTATTCTTCAGTGTGAGTAGGTTTTATAGGTTGTTGTTTTTCTTAATATAGTGCATTGTTTTTAAAATCGGGCAATGAAGTTCGATTCAGCGAAGATTTATTCATCCTGTTTATTTATTATTACCTGTTAAGAAATGTTTTATAAATCGAAATTCCCGTTTCGTTTCATTTCTTAAATTTCATTTTTTTTAACAAGGTAGGAATTATGTATGTAGATTGTTTAAAATGTCAAACGACGTTTTTTGTTTTTTAATAGCTCATCTGCGGAATGCAACGACTGCGCTTTTGGGATCGCCTTTCCACGCGTCTTAAAAACTACCACAACTAACGACCATATTGTTATGAAAGTTGCAAGAATGCTAATTGAGGAACGTTCCTTTAAAGATGTTTTAATCGTTTTGGACCGCTGAATATGAATTTAACAAAATAAAGTTTTTATAATTTAAGATTTATTGTGTTATATTTAGGTAATCTTGGTAATATAAAGCCTGTGTGACAGGCATTAAAATGAGATGAACCTCACGATAAAAGCTTAACATTAGTCAGCACTATATCTCGATAATGATTTAACAAACGATAGTGCAAATTGGTATAATGGTAATGCCCGTTAAAGGGAAGACGCCTATTGATTTTGCGGTCACCAGACCAAGGTCAAATGGCAGTGTAACAGGAAATTAGTGTAGGCACTATTCTTCGTGAATGCTTGCACCTGCGCTCATGCATATCGATGTACTGCTTATATGAGAGAAAGCAGACGCCGATGGAGTTTGTGGTCACCAGGTTAAATGAATGTTGACATGAGCTTGTATCAAGAAAAAAGTTTCCTTCGTGAAATCTAGAGGAAGAGTTGACCAACGATCACCTTCATTGACCTGCCTGTTACTTGGGAGGAAAGAATGATGTCTATAGATTGATAATGTCTGCGTATCAAAGATCAAGGTCATTAAGGACTGTTACAAGGAATTCATTTCCGCAGACTTTGGCATACAATAATGCGTCGGGTTGTAGTGGTTACTTAGGTGGAAAGTAAGACGCGTATTAAGATTTTGGTATTCAGGTAAAAGCTCAAGGTCAAGTTTGTATTATTAAATTGGTTTTTGCAAAATTTCTACATAATTCTTAGGATCATATGAATTAGTATTATGGTTGCTTTCTTCTGCCATTCGCTGTACTCCACCTCATGTGTCTTTGAATCTGCATTTTCATTATCATCATAATAATATTGATAATTTTCATAATCATCATCATCAAGAGAAGTATTATCGTCAGTATTATCTACATACGACTTATCCTCTTCATCAATCTTCTTCATCATTATCCTCATCATCATCATCATCATTATCCTCATCAGTTCGACCATCATCAGCAAATTTTGTAACGGAATCAACGTAACCGCTATCATTTAAAGTAGAATAACAATTAATCAAACAATAAATGACAACACATTTGCCCAAATTTTATTTTTTGGAAATGTCATAATTATTATACAATGATATTCAATGATTCAAATAAAAAACGAAACTTATCATTCATTAAAATATAAACAAGGTGCAACTTCAGCTGTGCCAGCAGGGTAAAAACGTTATTACAGCATATGGTCATTTTGTAGCGCAATGTACCAAAATACCAAACACTGTGATTAACAAAACAACAAATGAATACATTTAAAGAGAATGGCAACAAGTTCAACGTCAACATGTTTACTCTCGCAATCTTAACCAACATTCAAATGTGAACAATGATGTTATAGATTTAATTAACAATCGTTATATTTCACCATGAATAAAATAGTGTTTACTTCAAAGAAATGTGTTACAAACTACTTTACGCCGATACAATAAAATGTTTTAGTATTTTTTGCAGAACCAATATTGTGATTATGTGTCCTTTGAACGAGATTAGTAGTCTTTTTTTATTAACCGTGAACGTCTTGTTTACACGACGTAGTTTTCGGCGTCAGACCAGTTAATTATTTTGATATGATAAAACTATGTTTTCTTTTTTTTCCTCGTACTCCATGTTTTGAACTTCAATTCTATTTTCTAATCATCGGCGTTTATAAGTTGTGAAAAAAACAGCGATATTATAAAATAAGATCGTATATACTCGCTTTAACAGATAAGAAGCACAACTACACAACAGTTACTTACATACAAGAAGACGACCAAGTCAAAGGATAAGGAGTTTAAACCAATTTGAATTGAATCACTTAGTACACAGTAATTAAGCAAACATGTAAGTGTAAGGGAGCTATACTGATTTGAATACGTGTTGCGTTATATTTACAATAAACTTATTTAAAATAATAGTACACGTTGAGACTTTTCTAACGCAATACGTATTCAAATCAGTATAGCTCCCTTATTTTTGAACGGATTTTGTTGAAATTTGGACCAAGAAAAATTGAACCTATATTTAATAATTAATGTAAATTTAATTGAAATTGGTTATTTTTTTTTAAACTCAACAAATTAAAAACATCTTTTCAAAAGTCAAATTCTCAAAATCGTACAACGTAAAATAATAACAATGTTTAAAGTCACGAATTTCACAAATTCGAGTGGCTAATACGTTGTGTGTCTTCCCGTGGCTCTTACAACGTGAGCACATCTCTTTCTCATTGAAGCCACATAGTTGTAAATAAAACGTTGAGGAATGGTTCGCCCCTTATTTTGATTTAAAATTGTACGTGTGATCATTTGACTAAATTGTGTGCAAGCTCACGATAAAATCAGTCATCCGTTACGATCGGACTAGTTAGCACGTGGGTAAGGTAGCCTGCAACAAGGCGATTGCGCGATTTCGCTGCGAAATATTCATACGATCCATATTGTTTTGTTAATAAATTATATATTTTCCTGGTGTAGGAACCCACATAGAAAATGAAATTTAATTACAATTATAATTATATTGCATTTCACAATTTCCACGTGCAAAACAAAAGAAACCATACCTATCCACGGGCTAAAGCGTCCAGTCGTCACGGATGAATGATTTCATCACGAGGTTGCACAGATGTAGTCAACTGATCACATGTGAAATTTCAATCGAAATCTTTACTCATAAGTGAGATATTCAAGTTTGAAATATATTATAAAAGTCTCCGCTTGTATACATGTGTATACTTATTGTTGTGCCTTAAAATGAATTAAAACTGCCTGAGTAATTAAGTTTGGAAACTTCTTTTTTTGTGTTAATTATTACCAAACTACTTTCTATTGACATCATTTTCTTGGTACATATAAAGGATAAACATAACTAGCAATATGCACAAGGAGCAAAGAACTCATAGTATTACATGATAAATGTAAACACGACACAAGGTTTGTTTTCTATAACCAGATAATTACCATAGGTGTCTGTTATTATGAAATTATTGGAAGGAGTGAACTGTTTTAAAAGTAGATCGGGCATTATGTTCCAAATGTGAACATATAACGAACGTGTTTATATGTGCACTAGAAACAGTATATCCATTTCGTGTTGTTTTTTTGTATACATGTTATACATTTAAATAAAGTATATTGTAACATAATAAAATCTTACACAAATGTATCAATGTATGTATGCCATGCATGTGATATATATTTTTCTTATCTACACCAACTTTTCCAGACATTAATAATACAATTCACATTATAATCATGTGTTGCAGCCGCATTGATGGCTCATGATGTATAGGCTGGAGTAATCAGAACTCGCATTGAAATTCGATTAAAGATTATATCATCTAGACATCTAACGAAGTGTACATATGTATCGTCTTCAACGTTATCCCCATCTTGATGATAGTCATCGACATCACCGATGCTACGTACAGACCAGGCAGACATGGTATCACCATCATCTTCAGCAGCAGCAGCAGAAGCAGCAGCATCAGCAACAACAGCATCGTCATCATTATCATCGTCATCATCATCATCAACATTAAAGGTTTCACGTATTCGGTCAAATATTCGGAATCGTTGCACTTCAACCTTGTTCAGCGTCTCCAGTTCATGTTTGATGGGGAAGTATTCCTCCGGTGAGAGTTGTTGTATGCGTTTCTCATATCGTTTATTATCGTCATAAGTGAACTCTGCACAACCAAATTGAAGCCTACTCTCAATTTTCAAGAACACATACATACAAGAAGTGTGTCCATAAATTCGCAATATTTGGATGGAAGCAATGTTTCGCAGTAAATATTCAAATACCTCAATGACTGAGGTGGCCGTATGATGATACATATACTCAGATGCAGTGTAAGCGTTTCCAGCTGTGTGAGCGACGAAAGTGACTGCGACAACGACTCTACATGAGTCACATTCTCACATTCATCCGTACTAAGATTGAGAATCTTGGTGTTTAGACTATACAGCGCCTCCCACAGACCGGGACTGTCTTTCATAAGATTCATTGTTAATGTAGTGTTAAAAATCGTCATTATAACGCCTGTTACTTTATCTGATCCTTCTACACACGATGTAATGCTACAGCGCCACAGCTTAAATTTCACCCTATGCTCGAGTGTCACCAGAGTGCTGAACAGACTGCGTGTACAATTAGAGGAACATTTGACATCACACAGTGTAAGCGTGAGCGATGATAGTGACTGCTACAACGACTCCCAATGATTCACTAGCGCAGATTGATGGAGCGCCTTCAACAGACCGGGACTTTCTCAGTCATATTTTGCACTTGCAGATGATATTTTATTTTGTACCTAAAGTTAGTGTAGGTGACAATATACTTAGAGATTTCCTACACAAATTCAATGTAAAAGCAATAACTTTAACAAAAGATAAAGTCAAACTTTTGCGAATAGAGACCCCCATAACCAAACCTTTTCTTGAAGAGCATTCCAAGACGCAATGATTTATAAAAAAGATAGGTCATGCGTTATGCAAGAAAGAACTCAACGCGAATTAACGGTCACTGTTTTACGGCCATCCATTAACCGGCTTCGTTCATGTGGATAAGGGTTTCCCGCCATCTGTAAAAGTCTCATGTAGTCTCCAACCTTCAAGCAAAAGGGTGAATTCCTGTTGAACATCCATATTTTCCCTACCACATGCACAAAGAAACATTCTAATTTAAAGTCATGGCAAGTACCCCTACAGAGAATTGTGTCTTCTTATAAATGATGTTCATGTTTTTAGAGAGTATAGCACTCCAAAAAGATGTAGTATATTGTAACCTTAAGGAGAAATATATTCTGATTAAAATGTGGTTTTCTTGCAAATTATTATCTTCCTATTCATATTGCACCAATGTATTAAGTTTGGCTGGATTGTCTGTCCATTTGGCCATTATATATCATATTTTCACACGCGGGTGTTTTCGGTCCGAAGAAGGCCATTTTGGGCCTGTTAAAGCTTAATTGTCCCTTTACGATTTAAAGCTGTTGTGTTCAATATCTGAAACAAAATATCAAAACAAACCAAATAGACGTGCGCGGGGGCTTATGCGGGGTGGGAAAGGAATGAATGTGTTAGTTATATTCACTCTAAGCAATTTTGATAATGTCTTCGTTGTGTGTGTTTTTTTTTAAATCACCTCAAAATTTCAAAGCAAAAAAAAAAATCNACATGTATAAAGAAAGAAAAATATGGAATATTTGAACAGAAAATCCTTAAGTGTATATTAAAGAGACCATTGTCGCCGAAATAGTATTATTGACCGAATAGAGAATACATTATGCTAAACAAAAAATATATCAATTTTTATGAAAAAGAAAATGAATAAATATCCATGTTGATTGCTTGAGACATGTAGAATGAGTCTTCCGAATATGTTTTGAAATATATAATACCCATATAAGTAACAATAACCAAAGCAACAATAAACTTATATGATCATATAACTAGATTACTCCGTTAATTTGAATAACATTTGGCCATGTGACTTATGCGTCCATAGTAGATCTTATGGGATGTACTAACACATGTGGAAGCTGCAACAGACAACCAAATAATGAGGAAAAAATGTACTAACAGGGGATGGCAGTTGTAACAGCAAGACAAATGGTGAGGACAATAATGTACTTACATGTGGATGGCAGTTGCAGTGGCAAGGCAAATGGTGAGGACAATAATGTACTAACATTGGGGTACAGTTGCAACAGCAAGGCAAATTGTGAGGACAATAATGTACTTACATGGCATTGGTTTGGCAGTTGCAACAGCAATGCAAATGGTGAGGATAAGAAGCTTCATCTTTCTTGTGTGAAGAATAGGACTGGTTGATCGCTGAAAATGAAACGCAGTTAGCGACATTTAATAAGTTATCAGCAAACATAAGCAATAGACAAATATACAAATACGTACATACATTCTTGTTATATACAAATTTAATTTTGTTAGCATCAAGAGTGAAGTAATTACAATTTACATTAACACGTTACAGTATATTTCTTTTTCAAATATATATCACTTTTTAGGTAGGTACTTTAGCAAGCAAAATTGCTAAGATATAACACAACTATTACCTGAATCTGGTGTCTTTGGAAGGACTACAGTTTAGCTCGGAAGGCCTGTATTTATACGCATGACGTCAAAAATGTTGTGAGGTCGCTTTAAGGTCATCAATCAATTATAAAACGCCTTTTATTGCATTTCATGAGTAAATGTCGTTTTGTGGTTTTGTTGTTCTAGTTTTTTTTTCAAATCACTTTTGGGTTACACAACTGTTTTAATTTGTGAAACTATGTGAAACCGGTTCTAACCATATAAATTGTGATCGATAGAGATAATTTACTCAAAGTGAATGATTAATATTGTTAAACCATTTTGCTTTAAAACATGAATATTCGTTATTTTCCTGCTGATGCATGTAAAACAAATGTGTATGTATTTTTGTAAGAAGATAATCGATTATAAAATGTTGTTATTTTAAATTGAAATTGACAAGCGACATTTCTCTGTACATGCGTTCATGTGAACTTATTATCAGTTTGTAAATATATTATCCCAATGCCTCAATTGATAATTTTATTAGTACAATACAGGGAAAATACATAGAACACAATCCTTGACACAAGCATGATAATCACACGACTCATCACATGTAACGATCGAAAAAGAAGCGTTGGGGATAAAACCTTTAAATTTTAAAGATGCACCGACATGCACATCATTTTGGTTCAGAATAGACCGATCGACGGGCATTGATTGAAAGCCTGTTAAGCCACTCAAAAGGGCAGGAATTCATTATTTGGCGGATATTTCTCGTAAAACAAAGGACGGGCATTGATTGAAAGCCTGTTAAGCCACTCAAAAGGGCAGGAATTCATTATTTGACGGATATTTCTCGTAAAACAAATGTGTATTCGTATTGTATCGCACAAATAAACAATAAAACGTAAAAGGATACGTATTTGTAATACAATTCCTTTTGAAGAATGCTTTTTTTATGCGTGAGTCCGAGTCTCACTGGAGACGTGTATAAAAAGTTGTATCGTTTTATTTTTTTAACGATTTCATGATAAATCATTGTTTATTTATCAATACCTGCTTGAAAAGATGGAATATGCATTGGTTTATTAAATGTCTATATTAAGGAAGAAATACCGTCGAAATGCCCCTTTAAACAGATTGGAAAATTATGCAAACCTCTAAATTGTATTTGATTAAAGGACAATCTTTAAATTTGTAATATGCTGCATTTAAAGTTAACGTAGATATTAATGGGTTTAATGTAGCCACGGCTCAAAAGCAACTGAACGAAAGAATAATAAAAGTCATCATATCATTCGTTGACGATCTATCGCACGCGTTCTTACACTGTTATCATTAAGTTTATTAACCTTTGCGCAGTGGTTTGACTGGATTCGAGCATAGCGTAGATCGAATCCATACTGTCATGACAGACGACAATGGTCGATTAAGGGTTATCTAGTTATAATGAAAATTGTAAATGTATTTTATTTCCTTATTGTATGATTTACAACGAACTATGATGAAAGGCCCAATTATCTAAGAGATAGTTGCGTAAAAGTTAAGTTTAATAGAACGTTATATTATCGTACGTTCAGTGTAATACAGTCACACTACACGGTTGTGCGATAGTAAAGTTTTAGTTTTTAGTGTGTTGACGGTGTCGAGTTGTATGATTGGTTAAAACGAGAGCTTAGATTCTTAAATGATATTTTTCTATCATGGTTTGTTGTCGAATAACCAACAGTAAGGAGTATAGATGTGTAGGAATTAAATCACGATGGGTTATTCGACAACAAACCATCATAGAAAATTATTATTTCGATTCTAACACGATTCTTATTGATTTGGTTCAAGCTTTTGGACGTGAACTATATTTTTCAATACTCCACCAATCTTATATTATTGTACAAAATTCACTATTTAGTGACGTCATTGAATCGTAACAAACATATGACGTCGTTTTCATTCATACATATTTTGCAAATGACGTCACATTGATTGAGAACAAAAATCGTAGAAACCAAATGAGGTCACGTTTATTGATGCTACTAAAAAGCTGACATGCTATAAATGTTTTCTTACTTACGTTTCCTAACAAATAACATTCTTTGTAGGCGTGGTTATGCCACTTATCACCAAATATACAATTTGTTGTTTCACTACATTTATATACATGCTACATTTATTACATTTCTTTAAGAGCGGGTTTTAGCAAGTGCATTTTACTGCTATATTTTCTTTATTTATTCGGAACTATTTTCGAAACATTAAGCTCCGCCCATTATTATTTCAGAATAACCCACACTTGATTTTCTTCTTTGTCTATAGAAAACAAGTCGCGTGTAGTGTTAGAATTCTTAAATAACGAACACGTTTACTATTCAAAAATATATTTAGGTGCAGTCATTTAATAAAAGCATATCCAACATGAGTTCTATAGCTAATCTTACCTTACACGACTAGAATTCTGTGAAGACCTGTTTACATGTATGTTTTTGCAACTGATTTTTGCCAGTGATGATTTGAACAATTTCTATGCACAAAAGTACCTTCATACATCAGTGAAGATAAAAATGACTCAGTTCTTAAAGTTTTAATCATTCTTTCAGTTATGTGCCTGTTTTTTTATCCTATTACCAGACGAAAACCTATAGAATAACAAGTGATCGTATAAATATGAGCTCCATGCTATCGAGATTTTTAGACCATGGTTTTCCGATCTCTATTTAACTTACTAACTCAGAGCCAAATAGGGAAACAAGCACTATTTCTTTGAATTTTTAATTAAGTTTACTCTTTTTTGAACTAGAGCTTTGTCACAGATGTGACGTATACCCCCACATGCTGCATTGACACAGAATATTTTGCATGCTGTCTCACATTACAAGAGAAGCTAATTTCTGGCAATTTTTTAAATTATTTTGCCATTATCATTTATGGCCATTTGATTTTAAAATCTCACAATGAACGACATAGTTAAGGACCGGTCAAGCATTTGACCTTTGAACTTAAAGTGTGACCTTGACCTTGGAGATATCGACGTTATTCTTTCGCGTGACACACCGTCCAATGATGGTGAACAAATGTACCAAATGATTTTAAAATCTAAAGATAAATGACATAGTTATGGTCTGGACAAACTTTCGGTTTTAAAACGCACGAAGTGACCCCGTGACCTAGTTTTTGACCCGGCATTATCCATATTCAAACTTGACCAAGACCTCATCTAGATACAACTTGTGACCAAGTTTGGTGAAGATCAGATGAAAGTTTGGGACAGACGGACCGACAGACAGACCCACAAAGTGACTCCTATATAGCCACCATTACCAATGGTAATGGGGGTAATGAGATAAATAAAATATTATGTGAGTGTCGAATAAAGATCAAGTTTATCATGCTAGGCTGATAAACAAGTAGTAGTATATTCTGTACATATGTATTGGTTTGGGGTTTATTTGAGTATTGGTTTATTGTTTATTGTTTATAAAACAATATGAACATATGACTTTCATACATTATCTGAATACTCAAGTTAATAATAGTGTGATGTATCAGTATGCTTCCAGATTCAGATCATGTCAAAAGATTTAAGTCTTGCAATACTGACATATTGAAATATACCTTTTGATGGTCTGAATGTAGAGGAAGTGGCTGCATTCAAGGAAGTGGAAGCCTTGAATGAACACTCGGCTACTGTACACTTGGCTGAGGCTTCATCAGTGTCTGCACTATCAGCTACATCAGCCACTCCTTCAATACAACAAATTATACCACATATGAATAAGCTAGAAATGTGTCCATAAGACACTGATGCACCACTAATTGGCACTGGTCACAACTTCAGACAGATGGACAGACAGACAGACATTTTTCTAATGACA
>VMBQ01010901.1:0-24214 GCA_007657795.1 Dreissena rostriformis | reverse complement strand
ACTAAAAAATACAGGTGTCTTTAAGCTCAGGAGAATTGATTTCTTTGTTTCAAATAAGATAAAATGCAGGAGCCCCCAGGCCCCCAGATTTCAGTTTCAGTATTTTGGGAATTTTCAACTTTCACCCATGCATATATACAGATTATTGCTTTAAAATACATCAAATAAATACACCTATTAACAGTTCAAACAGTTTAATAATTTTAAGTTTTATATTTTAAAAGAGTGACTGTATCAAGTGTTAATAATTTCTTCCCTCTGGAGATCCAATATATAGAATAAAATATGTTCATACAGACATAATTTTAACTTGTGACAAAACATAATTTTAACCACTGTTATTGTTTTACACCATAGCTGCGTTTTTACTCGCTTATAAAACACATTTTTGTGATGCTCATTTAATCTGAGTTCCTTTTCAGGACTTCTTTGCTGTTTGTCTGTTGATGTCTGTAGAATGTCCACTGTATCTCTATATGAGGTATGCTATTCTATGTTGGTATGTGTGTGTGCAGGGAGCCAGGGTCAGCGTACGTTGCAGGCACCGCAGGTGATGCAGTGGGCCATACGCCAGCGGGAACCCCCCGCCCCTCGCAACCCCCCGGCAATACCTGTCACCAGCACCACAGCATCTGCAGGTAAATTGACAAATTAAGTTTTTTTTAAGAAACATTCATACCAGGGATTGTGAATGAATGAAAACAAAAAAAAGTCTTCTATAATATCATTGTGTTGCTGAGACCGTCCTGTTTTCGTGATAGTAAGCAATTGGTTTACGAAAAAGAAATGTTAAAGCTGACAAAATTAGCATCGCTTAGTTTCAGTTCAATGCTTACTCACAACTTTGATATAGACCCAAACTGTTTATGTTTATGTGGGCTGCCCAGGTGTGGGAGGCAGTAACCTGATCTACATTGACCCATCAAACCTGCGGCGCACCACGGCAGTCACCACCGCTGTAACCACGGTGACCCCCGAGGCTCCCGTCACCATGGCAACCACCTGCAGTCAGCTAGCCCGCGCGTTTGGCATTGTGGTGCGCCAGATAGCGGACCTACTCACCATGCTTCAGGACTATCACGCTTTGGCGCCCACACTGCCGAGGATACTCGACATCTCTGACCAGGAGGCTCTGGATCTGCAGGTACACACCCTGTCTCCGTGCAAACAACTTTTACTGGTAAAATTTCTCTAATTTTCTGAAGTTGCATTATTATTTCATAAAATGCATGACTTGTTTACTGCTTTATATATGTATCCCCTTAAAGATTTTAAAAACAACAACACAAAATTTGGTTTTTTGCTTTTGCTTCATTTTTTCATGTCTTCAATTAAATGCTTTATGTATGTACTTTATATCAATTATTATCAAAATTAGCAGCTGAAAGAGACAATTTAACTTGAATTCATATAAAAAAAACATAAATATAAGCAGGAAATATTTATGTAAATAAACACCAAATCAAGAAGTATGAGTATATAAGAGTGAGTGTTTGTGGGAGCTATTGTTTGGAGCAAAACATATATGTCATTCTTGCTATATAATTCTACTCCACCACAAATTCTTGAATTAGTGATAATTTTATAATTTTCCCAAATTATTATGTGTAGATGAATCTTCAGCTAGAATATTGCTGTGTGTGTATAAAAATCAAATGGTTATGGTGGACATACATGAAGTTAGTGCTGTAGGCATTTCAAGTCTGTACTACATTCCTCAGTCACCAACATGGATAAATTGTGGATACAAAAAAATTGATGTCAGTGTACTATTTTGACTTTGGTATGTTCAGATTGAGTCACGCTGTGAGAACACAGAGCTTAATGCTTGTGCGTGAAGTGGCGTGCCAGATTAGCCTGTGCTGTGTGCACAGGCTAATCAGGGAAGACACTTTAATTTTGTATGGCATTTTTTCACTTAAAGGATGATTTCTTAGCAAAAATACAGTAAAGGCGGAAAGTGTCATCCCTGATTAGACTGCACAGGCTACTCTTGGACAACTCTTTATGCACATGCATTAAGCCCCATTTTCCCTGAGCATGTGTATCGTGTTTTTGTACAGCTGTACCTGGAGTACCAGCTCAAGCCGACGTGGGACTGGCTGATCACCATCATGGACTCCACGGAGGCCCAGCTCAGGTTTGGCTCCTCCCTCATCCACGCCACAGACTCGGCCAGCCCCGCTCACCCCCTGCACGGCACCGCCCAGGGGCCCCGGGGCCTCCCACGAGATAGGACAACCAGGGACGAGGCCCGTATCCTGCAGGTGGTTGACTCCAGGAGGAGGAGAATTGGAGCTATAGGTAAGTTAAAAGTTTATTATCTGACTAGAGGGCAAGGCCTGGAATTTTTATTGAGGAAAGAAGTAGCGCGAAAAGCTTGATTTTGGGGGAAATTTCATGCATTTTATTGGCAGTTTGGGGGAAAATATTGAAGTTTTAAGTATGTTGTAAATTGTGTGCACTATTAAAACTATCAGTTAAGTATTTTGAAAACCAGAATTTAGTATTTTCCAAATCCTCTACATTCAAGTTTGTTTAAATTTGCATATATTGGGATGTCTGTTATATTATTTGATTTATGCCATATAGCTTTGAATCAATTTCAATATTTCACCGTCATAAATAGCTTTCCATTTTGCAGGCTCTGATGGTAACAGTGCAAGGCGTGACTTCCTCAACTATGCCCTTTCCCTGATGAGGTCCCATAACAATGAGCACTCTGACTCCCTGCCCGTCATAGACATAGCCTCCCTGCGCCATGTAGCCTACGTGTTTGATGCCCTCATATACTACATGCGTAGTGGGACAGACACGGACACAGACGTGCTGAGAGATGGGATCTCCGTGATCTCCTGGCAGGATCATGATGAGAACGAGGCTGACGACCACGATGACGACTTGCAGGGACCTCTCATGGAGACAGAGAGCATGGATGGGGAGGACAGCGGGGGCAAGCTGGGCAGGAAACACCCCTTCTTCCAGAGGTCAGACTCCACTCTGTATCTGGGCTGCCCCCCACCCGACCCGTTCCAGACTCCCCTGATTCAAGCCCTGCCCCTGGCTGATCAGCCACACTTGCTGCAGCCCAACTCACGCCGGGAGGACCTGTTTGGTGTTGCTAAGCAGACCGTAGTCCCCGTCGCAGGGTCAGCAGGGGGTGGGGATCACACTGCAGACAAGCTGCCCCTGAACCTGTCGCTGTCCAGCCGGGCCAGTGACCCCTCTCTCACCTCACACACAAACACAAGTGACGTGTCTACAGCATTGACAGGTACAGCATCATCAGACGGTCAGACGACAGCTCCCAGTTCTACAGGGGCCAGTGTGATAGTGCGCCCTGGTGGATCTGACCTGACAAGGCCCAGCGACCCTGCAGCCTCCATCTTCCCTCGGTTCTTCCTGCCTGTGTATGACCCCCTGATCATGTCGAGAGGCAGCACGGCCACTGAGATGTCAACCCTGCTGATGACTCCCGCTGGGCGCAGTCATGCCCTGGTGGCCCCAGCCATGCAGCCCCTGGAGCAGTATGAGCCCCAGCAGGCCAGTGTGATCGTCCACTCTAGCTCCGCTGTGTCCAGTGCAGTCAGCTCTACCAGCAGCCCCGCCCCTGGGCCTGTCACTTCTCAGAGCCTCCGCTCAGCTAGTTCCCCCATCTTCAATGTCAGTGCGGCCACACCCGGAGATCTGAGGACGTCTGCTGTCAATATTCCCCTGACCTCCGTTGTGTCCAGTTCTCCATCCCGTACTGGCTCCCTTCTCACCCAGTCTCCAGACATGTCAGCCCTTTCAGCCACACCAAGCAGGCAACAGTCAGCGGCTGTCATAAGACATTCTCCACACAAACAGGAAGGTAAGAAAGGCACAATTATTAGTTAGTTTGTATTTACTTTTGTAAGTGGTTCAAACTTCACATTTAACTAGTTTCAACAGTTTCTACTTTTTAATGTCAAATAATATAGAGTAACCATTATTAATATTTATCTTTGGAAATCTCTTGGATGTTATCATCCACTGGTTTTGCATTTTCAAATTTTATGCAGGTTTTAGCCAGTATACACATTTGGCCATGTTTGTTTTCCATTTCTGCTTTCAGGTTCGCAGAGTGGAGTTCAAACTATGGATCTCTCATTGAGTGTGTCAGGGGCTGTGCCTGACATGTCAGTGAGCACTGAAGCCCAATTGGTCAGCAGTGGAGCCCCCTCTGTTCCCATGGTAACCAGTCCTGTCACCCCCGAGGCCACTGCCCCAGTGTTCCCCCCTGCAGCCCCTGGTGAGCCAGGCCAGGAGATGTCTGGCATGTCCTCCATGTTAGCACTGCAGGCTCGGACCTCAGGATCCAGTGGGTTTACTGAGTACAGTATAACAGGAAGCAGTCCAGGTCGATCCAGTGACAGAATGGAGTCCCAGTCATTTGGCAGCAGTGGATCGCTAGATCACCAGTCTTTTGGATTACTAAGTCAAAATGAACTGCTTCTAAACAGGCCAGTCTCTGGTCAAAATGTGGGTGCAATATCAGAAGATCTTCCAGCCAACTTCTCTAGAACAATCATTGGAACCTCTCACCCAATGGAGACACAGAGTGCAAGTCTGGATCTGAGTGCAGGCAGTCACCTGGCAAGTCCAAGTGCTGTTGGGCTCCCTACTGGGCCAGTTGTCTCCAGTTTGAGCCAGTTCAGTGTGGGTGTATCCAGTCTAACCCCGCCGCCAGGGACGGCTGAGCGGATGGACATGGATGGGTCCCTGGACCTCAGCAAGTCAGCGGCAGCCGTGACCGCACTGCAGTCAGTGGCTGTAACGTCAACAGACACAGCGTAAAGTTTTTACCCTTTATCAACTTAGACATTCATGTCCTTTGTTTACTTTCTGTATTGAAATTATTAAGCAAAACTCATCTCAAAAAGATCTGTTTGAAAGTAAATACATGTAGGTAGGTAGATTTCATGGGGGGGGGGGAGATTGCAATGCACAAGAAGCGTTACATTTTTCCCGCATATAAAGAATGATTGCCCTTTGTAAATTTGTGTTATTAAATTTTGTCCAAAGCAAATCTGAATTTTAAAAGTTAGGTAGATCTTAATTGAGGTGATGTGCAGGGGAAAAGAACTAAACTCTTGCTTCCATACTTTAAGAGTTATTGCCATTTGTATATTTCTGTATTGAAATTTTGGCCGCAGCATATCTTGAAAACTATATGAGGTATCAGCTTGACGCCTACGGTTACCGTAATTACTCTTAAGTTTTCAGACACTTAAAAATAATTAAATTTGTTCTTGTCCAAAAAGTTAGATAGGAAAAGGATTTTTTTTTAACATGAATTCACATGATTACAGTCTACCCAACTTTCATTTGTGTCTAGTGGCATTTAGCTGGGTCATTTGTGTACTATGGAGACATTTCTTGTTGAACTTTACTGCATGATATTCACATTAAATTTGTTGGCACAGGTCTGTAGAGACTCCCATGGACACTGTTGGAGCCAATGAGAATGTCTCTAACACGGTAGTCGTGGAAACCTCACAGACCACAGCAATACCACACAGGTAAACTCAGTTAACATGATGTTTGGGGTCATTATGTGTGTCAGTGTCATTGGTATTTGTGTTTAGGAAAATTGTATGAGCCATGCCTATTGCATATGTGTAAAATGTTGTCCCGGATTAGCCTGTGCACTCTTTCTGTCTGTCAATCTTAGGAAAACGTGTAGTTTTTCTTGCAAACAATCTGTGATCACCCAAATGTTAAAGTACGATTAGATAAGAATAGTCATAATTGTAATTTGATCCGATTATAATGATCCTGATGGACTATGTTTGCAGTTAATCATGTTATTTGCAATCGTTTTTTTTACCAGAACCAAAAATATTCTACCGTCATATTTCCATGGTTGCATTCAAAATCTTTTAAGATCTGACACAATTACTGCCATGAGGTCACTGTTATATCGATGATGTCAGCTGAAGCTAAAATTGTAATTGTTCTATAAGCATTATGCTTATTTTCATAATAAATATTTGGATTCAAAAGATTTGTGTGTTGTGTTCTATTATAATCATAAAACAATTCTTCAATGATCTTCTAGTAAATGTAGTAGTAAATCGTGAATAAACTATAGTCTTATAGTTCAGAGTCATATGAATAATTAAACCAACTGTGTTCAGTTTATGAAATGCTTTGAGCCTACAACCCTTGCCTATAGATGTAGTTGTGTCACTCGCTCTTGTTACATGTTACTGTCACCAGGTTTTTTTTCCCCCTTTTTGGGAAGATAGCCCATGGCTTTGAAATTGGGAATTTTATCGGCATATTTAAGAAATTGGGAAAATAAATTCAGTAGCCTTCTTTGGTAGCACTTTAGTACAACCATATATATTGATATAACTCTGTATAATAATTCAAATTAAAAGATCCAAATCATATCAATCATTATTATGTACTTTGTTACATGTAATTGAAATAAAATTGTGATAAAATAATCATTAGACACTTCTTAAAAAATAAAATAAAAATAAATGTAAATTGTGATTTTTTTTCCAAATTTCGGGAAAAAAGTATACCTTTTGCCATTGGGAACATAGCCGTTATTCGGCTTTAAAATCGGGCCAAAAAAACCCTGGTCACAGCTCTTGTTTCCCCATGTAACATGTGACTGTTTCTCCTGACAGACAAGGCCCCAGTCGTCCGGAGATGATTACCCATGATGCCCTGCTGGGGTGTTGGCGTCTCACCCTGGACCTGTTTGGGCGCGTGTTCTGTGATGACGTGGGGGTGGAGCCTGGCTCGGTGATCTCTGAACTGGGAGGGTTCCCGGTGAAGGAGGGCAAGTTCAGGAGAGAGATGGAGAAGATCAGGAACTCACAGCAGAAGGACCTCAGTATTGAGGTACACAACATTTGACCTCAGTGTTGAGGTACACACAATTGGTCTATGTCTATTTGACCTCAGTATTGAGGTACACACAATTGGTCTATGTCAATTTGACCTCAGTATTGAGGTACACACAATTGGTCTATGTCTATTTGACCTCAGAATTGAGGTACACATCATTGGTCTATGTCTATTTGACCTCAGTGTTGAGGTACACAACATTGGTCTATGTCTATGAAGAACCTCAGTATTGAGGTACACAACATTGGTCTGTCTATTTGACCTCAGTATTGAGGTACACAACATTGGTCTTTGTCTATTTGACCTCAGTATTGAGGTACACAACATTGGTCTATGTCTATTTGACCTCAGTATTGAGGTACGCACACATTGTTCTTTGTCTATTGGACATTACAAACAGTGGAAGAAAATCTTATATAACCATATATTATACTCAACTCCTCTCGGAAATTGAGAAAGTAGGCTTACCAAAGCGTACCGTAGTTACTTAATTTATAAATTTATAAAATGTATAGAATATGGTATGAAATGAAAACTTGTCAGATATGTATATGAATTGTATATGAATAATCGTATTAAAATCTTGTTCACTTATGTAAATGAGCAGCCCTGTGGGAAAATGGGCTTAATGCATGTGTTTTTCTAGATTGCACAGGCTAAACACTTATTAGGGACGACACTTTCCGCATGTATGGAATTTTAAATGAACAGGAAGGCACTTTTAAACGAAAATCCATTCTCGTTTGAAAGTGTCACCTTGATAAGCCTGTGTAGACTTCACAGGCTAATCTGGGACGACACTTTACGCACATGAAGCCCCGTTTACCCAGAGCCAGGCTGTTCTCTTGTCACATTGCCTATGTACATCCTACCTATATTGTTGATGCCCTGGTATCCAGGTGGTGCGTGCCAGGAATCAGCTGATCACGCAGGCCTTCAAGCAACTCAACGCCTACTTCAACCGGCGCACCAACACCAGTGGTCCTCCCCTGGCAGTCCACAGGGTCAAGGTAACCTTCACAGACGAGCCAGGGGAGGGAAGTGGGGTGGCCAGGAGCTTCTACACGGCTTTAGCCAATGTAAGGCATGGCAAGTGGGAACCGCGTGTAAATATTGGATGTTCATTATCAAATTATTATATACATTACAAACCTCAATATAAAATTGTGGTGCTTAAGTCGTTATAGTAAAATAATATCATAAAGGCGTGGTGCAATTGCTCCAACTTGAAAGGTTAAAGTAATGTTATAAGCAACTTCCAAATGAAACAATTTCCAATCATCCAATAATTGCACAGCAATTAAAAAATAAAACATCACTGTTAATTATGTGATTCATTTACATTGAATATCAATATCTGAAAGGTAATACATATTTGGCTTATAGTTGGAACAACTTTACTTTAACTTCAGCAACTTGGTCCTGCTTAAGGCCGGTATTCCATGTCTCCGCGTTCCGTGTCCGTGTGTCTGTGTCCGCGAAAAAACAAATTGGTTGAAATCTGTTGGAGCTATTCCATGTATCCGCGTTCCACGTCTGCATTTTTGTCCGCGTATTGGACTCAGTACACGGACGACAGTCAAAATGAAAGGTCGACTTTCAAGCATAGCTATAAGTGAAAAAATAAAATAATAATTATTTAGTAAGGGATCACCCTGAAATATACAACCAACGTATGAAAGAATGCAAAGACAAAGACATTGCATCAAACATCTGGCAAAGCATAGCCAAAGAAATGTCAATTGATGGTGTTTCAGGTAAGTGAGAATAGTAATATGCGAATATATATTGTATGTCTGCATTTCCGTCTACTAACATGAAGTACTGCTGCGGCAGTCATCATTAAAATGTGTGCTCTTCTAATATCGACATCTAAGTTCAAGTACCACCAAGTTTGGAACGAGCTTTTTACACGGAAGGCTAAAATAATAAGCAGATGCATCGAATACCAGCCTTATTAATATGAGCAGCACTTGGGGAAAACAGGGCTTAATGCATGTGCGTAAAGTGACCAGATTAGCATTTGCAGTCCACACAGGCTTATCTGGCATGACACTTTCCTCCAAAACTTGATTTTTGCTAAGAAGAGATTTCCTTTAAACAAAAAATAACATAAAAGCAGAAAGTGTCTTCCCTGATTAGCCTTTTGCGGACTGCACAGTCTTATCTGGAATGACACTACATGCACATGCATTAAGCCCAGTTTTCCCAGATCAGAACTCGTATGTCTCAAGTCCACTACCTGTTTGATTTGAGAGGATTAAGGGAATATCCTCAGTGCGCCATATCTTACAAACTGGATGTCCATCTAGGCTTCGCTAAGCATGGTTAAGTGACCACTCTTATAGAAAGTTCAGTTGAAATCTGTATTTTATTTTATTTTGCTTAAAAATGCTTTCAAGTCCCATAACTGTCTTAATCATACCCACATTGCCAGAGGCTTATATGACTATCACCTTCTCCCATCNGTTCCTTCGGAATAAGTAGCTATCAGATAGCAGGTAAGTATTTACTAATTAAAATGAATTTTACTATAAAAATTTGTTTTAAGTGTATTCCTGCAGTACAGTACGTCAGTTTGTAGTGTATTCCTGCAGTACAGTACGTCAGTTTGTATTGTTTTCCTGCAGTACAGTACGTCAGTTTGTAGTGTATTCCTGCAGTACAGTACGTCAGTTTGTATTGTCTGCAGTACAGTACGTCAGTTTGTATTTTCTGCAGTTCAGTATGTCAGTTTGTATTTTCTGCAGTACAGTATGTCAGTTTGTATTCCTGCAGTACAGTACGTCAGTTTGTATTCCTGCAGAACAGTACGTCAGTTTGTATTCCTGCAGTACAGTATGTCAGTTTGTATTCCTGCAGTACAGTACGTCAGTTTGTATTCCTGCGGTACATTATGTCAGTTTGTATTCCTGCAGTACAGTACGTCAGTTTGTATTCCTGCAGTACAGTACGTCAGTTTGTATTTCTGCGGTACAGTATGTCAGTTTGTATTCCTGCAGAACAGTAGGTCAGTTTGTATTGTCTGCAGTACAGTAGCTCAGTTTGTATTCCTGCAGTACAGTATGTCAGTTTGTATTCCCGCAGAACAGTACGTCAGTTTGTATTCCTGCAGTACAGTACGTCAGTTTGTATTGTCTGAAGTACAGTACATCGGTTTATATTCCTGCGGTACAGTACGTCAGTTTGTATTCCTGCAGTACAGTACGCCAGTTTGTATTGCTGCAGTACAGTACGTCATTTTGTATACCTGCAGTACAGTACAGTACGTCAGTTTGTATTTCTGCAGTACAGTATGTCTGTTTGTATTCCTGCAGTACAGTATGTCAGTTTGTATATCTGCAGTACTGTATGTCAGTTTTTATTCCTGCAGTACAGTATGTCAGTTTGTATTCCTGCAGTACAGTATGTCAGTACAAAATATGTGTTCATAATTGAATATGGTGATTAAAAGGGGACATAATCTGTGCATTGTTGGAGGTAAAGGATAGATTGTAAATATTTGTCATGGATTTATGGGAAGTAGGTTTGTGAATATTCTACATGCATTTTCATTTGTCAGAAGAGTACATAAATATATATAATGGAAATATATTTTAGATTTTTACTGCAGTAAAAAAATTGAATTTTATATATTTTTCCTTGAAAACGAATTTTATTTCAGCAATAAAATTCTATATTTTACTGAAAACCTTATATTAATTGACTTTCTTCTAGTATTTCATGTTGCAAATAAGCACTTGTGTGTACCTGTAAGTGATTATGGTGATAAATTAACACATTCAATGCCACAGTTGGCGGCAAGGAATATTAAGGGCAATAATGAGAATAGTTGACTTAGAAGTAGGACCAAATCTTTTTGTTGTCGTGTGTGCCTGCATTGATTTGAAATGGATTTCAGATCTGATACAGCGTCTGCGTACTCGTGAGCGTGAGAGGGAGAGAGAGAGACAGAGGAACTCACCATCCCAGCGGCGCAGTAGCAGGGACCGGGAGTCACGCAGGTAATAAATGCACCACTGTGTGTGCCCTCAGTCTGCCCTCTGAATTTCTCATATGGGATAGGGAGTGTGGAAGGGGGGGGGGGTCATTGGAAAATGGCGAGCTAAGATAGTGGAGAGCCTAGCAGCATAACATTAACATTATAAAATGAGTTCTTAAAATAATGTTAAATTATGAGCCACGTTCTGGGAAAACGGGGCTTTATACATGTGTGTAAAGTGTCATCCCATATTAGCCTGTGCAGTCTTTATTGGATTTTTGTTTAAAGGAAGTCTTTTTTTAGTGAAATTCCAGTTTAGATCGAAAGTGTTGTCTCTCATTAGCCTTCTCGTGGTAATCTGGGGTGACACTTTAAGCCTATGCATTGAGCCCTGTTTTCTTAGAGCGAGATTCATTTTTACATATTCATGTCAGGAATCTGTCCTATGATGCTGCCCCGTTCTACATGCCGTCTGATCCCAACGCCAGCCCTGGTGGTAACCTGGAGGTGCCTGCAGACGGCAGCAGTGACACCATGACCCAGTACCGCAGACAACTGGGGGAGAGACTCTACCCCAGGGTCCGCAACCTCCAACCAGTAAGGCAGCGGAATCATTCATTATGTCACAATTATATAAAAGCTTTTAAAACAAACCGTACTCGTCATTTCCATATAAGACATTGGGTATTTGTTGATATCCGTATAATTTAATATTTGGTCAATGTCAAATGTCAGTGGAATATCATTTTTGGGTATTTGCTGTTCAGGCTTTTCATATCGAGTAATTGTGAACAACAAATCCCTTTGTGTAATATCTGGATTTATCTGGATTGCTTAAGAAACCCAGGATGTTTGCGTGGATTACGTTGGATATTAATGTCTTTGCATGCCTACGGTTATTAAGTCCTAAATTATTTTTTATTGTACATCATAATTATTTGTTACAACGACGAACTGGGACAAATAATAATGGTTTCACAGTATCAAAATTGTTGTCATTTCAAAATTTTGTGTGGCATAAATGGGAACCAAACAAATGCAATTTTATCTAACTTGTTTTTATACCCCCTTAGAAGGGTGAAACGGATTTTCCCGTCAATCTCTCTGTCGGTCCACAATTGTGATATGAATGCATGTTGGTATGTTCAGTCCCTGGCGCCCAAGATCACTGGCATGTTGTTGGAGCTGTCCCCAGCCCAGCTGATCGTGATGCTGACATCAGAGGAGACCCTCAGACAACGGGTCGATGAGGCCGTGGACATCTGTATGGCACACAACCGATCACAGTACGTACACATGGCACACATCCTATCACAGTATGTACACATGGCACACAACCGATCACAGTACGTACACATGACACACAACCGATCACAGTACGTACACATGGCACACAACCGATCACAGTACGTACTTATGACACACCACCGATCACAGAACGTACACATGGCACACAACCGATCACAGTACGTACACATGACACACAGCAGATCACAGTACGTACACAGGGCACACAACCAATCACAGTACGTACACATGGCACACATCCTATCACAGTATGTACACATGACACACAACCGATCACAGTACGTACACATGGCACACAATCGATCACAGTATGTACACATGACACACAACTGATCACAGTACATACACATGGCATACAATCGATCACAGTACGTACACATGGCACACAACCGATCACAGTACGTACTTATGACACACAACAGATCACAGTTAGTACACATGGCACACAACTGATCACAGTACGTACACATGACACACAACTGATCACAGTACGTACACATGGCACACAACCGATCACAGTACGTACACATGGCACACAACCGATCACAGTTAGTACACATGACACACAACCGATCACAGAAAGTACACATGGCACACAACCGATCACAGTACGTACACATGACACACAACCGATCACAGTACGTACTTATGACACACAACCGATAACAGTGAGTACACATGGCACACAACCGATCACAGTAAGTGCACATGGCACACAACCGATCACAGTACGTACACATGGCACACAACCGATCACAGTACGTACACATCACAGTACATACACTATGTCATGAAGACATCTGTTTGGCACACAACCGATCACAGTAAGTACACATGGCAAACAACCGATCACAGTATGTACACATCACAGTACATACACTATGTCATGTGGACATTTGTATGGCACATAACCAATCACAGTACGTACACTATGTCATGTGGACATCTGTATGGCACACAACTGATCACAGTACGTACACTATGTCATGTAGACATCTGTATGGCACACAACTGATCACAGTACGTACACTATGTCATGTGGACGTCTGTATGGCACAAAACCAATCACAGTACGTACACTATGTCATGTGGACATCTGTATGGCACACAACTGATCACAGTACATACACTATGTTATGTGGACATCTGTATGGCACACAACTGATCACAGTACGTACACTATGTCATGTGGACGTCTGTATGGCACATAACCAATCACAGTATGTACAGTATGTCATGTGGACATCTGTATGGCACATAACCGATCACACTCCATACACTATGTCATGTGGACATCTGTATGGCACATAACCNACCTTCTCCCATCAGTATACCCACATTGCCAGAGGCTTATATGACTATCACCTTCTCCCATCAGTATACCCACATTGCAAGAGGCTTATATGACTATCACCTTCTCCCATCAGTATACCCACATTGCCGGAGGCTTATATGACTAACACCTTCTCCCATCAGTATTTTGGTCTGTTTCTTAACTTGTCCAGACACGATATCAAAGTAATTCCAGAGAACTATTCCATAGGAGACTTTATATTTGTACATTTTGCTTAATTATACTGAAATCCAGTTAATCATGTCCAAAGGGGTAACATATAAGTCTCGCTCTGGTAAAATGGGGCTAAATGCATGTTCGTAAAGTGTTGTACCAGATTCGCTTTTGCAGTCCTCACAACTAATCAGATACCACAAATTGCTTTTTTATGTTTTTTTATGCCTCCTTCTTCGAAGAAGAGGGGGTATATTGTTTTTAGCCTGTCTGTCTTTCATTCTGTCCCAAAACTTTAACCGTGGTCATAACTTTTGCAATATTGAAAATAGCAACTTCATATTTGGTATGCATGTGTATCTCATGGAGCTGCACATTTTGAGTGTTGAAAGGTCAAGGCCATCCTTCAAGGTCAAAGGTTAAATATATGGGTCAAAATCGCTCAAAAGGGGGCATAGTGTTTGACAAACACATCACTTGTTTTTTCTTGCCGATGAAGTTTCTTCTTATCGTAAACACAGTTTAGGCAGTTTGTCGCTTATAAGTCTTTTCTAATCTGGGAGGACATTTTACGCACATACATTTAGCCTAGTGTTCCCAGAGCGCGGCTCATATCAATATCTTTGTGACAAACCAGCGTACACACGGTTTTAGCAGCATAACAGTGGAATTCAGATGAGCAACTGAGCAATATTATGGTCATTATGGTGTCTGTTTGTCTTATAGGCTGTGCTGTCACAAGAGAAGTTGCCTCCCCTGGACAATGTCATGATTGGAGGAAAGAGTCTGCAGTACAGTACGTCAGTTTGTAGTGTATTCCTGCAGTACAGTACGTCAGTTTGTAGTGTATTCCTGCAGTANGTGTCATCCCTGATAAGCCTGGTTGGACTGCACAGGCTAATCTGGGACGACATTTTACGCACAAGCATTGAGCCCCATTTTCCCAGAATGTCGTTCACTGTGTGTTTGTATCTTCAGGGACCTGCGTGAGCTGAATGCGGAGGCCTTGTTAGACCTAGACATCTTCAACCTGTCCTCCAGCAGCGCTGCCAGCAAGAAGAAGAAGGTTGTCATGGGGACAGATCGCCGTAGCGACGTGGAGGAGGAGGAGGAGCTGGAGGACAGTGCCCCGCTCTTCTGGCAGCCGGGCAAGCGGGGATACTACAGTGTGAGGCCCGGCAAGGGGTCGGCAGAGAGGCTCAATGCATTCAGGAACGTGGGCAGGTGAGGAAAAATTGTGATGGCCACAGGATGAGATTAGCGCAGTAGGGGTCCAGTAGTCTGTTGTTCTGCCTCATGCTTTGTTAAATATTTTTGCCATGTGACTATTGGTCCTTTAAGAAATGATGAATAATTATGTTTATTCTAGCTGATATGGGTAAAAATAAATAAATAATGAATTGATAATAACTTAAATAGAAGAAAAACTCATTTTACCCCCCCACAAAACTTAAATTTTTCCAGAAAAATATACAGGTCTGACTTAACCAAAATAAATCGCTTGAAAAGGGACATTATATGGTCAGGTTGTCAAAAGCAAACAATAGCAAGCAAATATTTTATTGTTGGCCTAATATTTTTTAACCTAGTTTTGACCCTGTAAATGTATAATTTCAGAATAATTTAAACTGATAACATAGTTTTGATCCTGAAAATGTATCATTTCAGAATCATCGGCCTGTGTTTACTTCAAAACGAGATGCTGCCACTGTTCCTGAATCGTCACGTGCTGAAGTTCATCCTGGGCCGTAAGATCTGTTGGCATGACCTGGCGTTCTTTGACCCGGTCATGTACGAGAGTCTACGTCAGCTGGTGTTGGACGCTGAGACCAAGGACGCCTCCCTCATGTTCCAGGCCCTCGATATGAACTTCTGTGTGGAGCTGTGTACAGAGGAGGTGAGTACAGGCCCTGGATATGAACTTCTGTGTGGAGCTGTGTACAGAGGAGGTGAGTACAGGCCCTTGATATGAACTTCTGTGTCGAGCTGTGTACAGAGGAGGTGAGTACGGGCCATTGATATGAACTACTGTGTGGAGCTGTGTACAGAGGAGGTGAGTACAGGCCCTTGATATGAACTTCTGTGTGGAGCTGTGTACAGAGGAGGTGAGTACAGGCCCTTGATATGAACAACTGTGTGGAGCTGTATACATAGGAGGTGAGCACAGGCCCTAGATATGAACTACTGTGTGGAGCTGTGTACAGAGGAGGTGAGCACAGGCCCTTGATATGAACTTCTGTGTGGAGCTGTGTACAGAGGAGATGAGTACAGGCCCTTGATATGAACGTCTGTGTGGAGCTGTGTACAGAGGAGGTGAGTACAGGCCCTTGATATGAACTTCTGTGTGGAGCTGTGTACATAGGAGGCGAGTACAGGCCCTTGATATGAACTACTGTGTGGAGCTGTATACATAGGAGGTGAGTACAGGCCCTAGATATGAACTTCTGTGTGGAGCTGTGTACAGAGGAGGTGAGTACAGGCCCTTGATATGAACTACTGTGTAGAACTGTGTACAGAGGAGGTGAGTACAGGCCCTACATATGAACTACTGTGTGGAGCTGTATACATAGGAGGTGAGTACATGCCCTAGATATGAACTTCTGTGTGGAGCTGTGTACAGAGGAGGTGAGCACAGGCCCTTGATATGAACTTCTGTTTAGAGCTGTGTTCAGAGGAGGTGAGTACAGGCCCTCGATAAGAACTTCTGTGTGGAGCTGTTTACAGAGGAGGTGAGTACAGGCCAGCACAGGCTAATGGGCTTAATGCATGTACATAAAATGTTGTCTCAAATTAGCCTGCGTACAACTCTTTCCGGCTAACCTGGATTTTTTGTTAAGAAGAGACTTTCTTTCAACAAAAAATACAATAAAAGCAGAAGGTGTTGTCCCTGATTAGCCTGTGTGGACTGCACAGGCTAATCTGTGCTGACACTGTATGCAAATGCATTTAGCCCAGTTTTCCCAGAAAAAGACTCATTGCTGTGTTTCACATGTCAGAAAGTGATTTTATCTAGTTATCAGACATGCATTGTTGAAATAACCCCCATTTTGGGAGCTAAGCTTTATTGGCAATTCCCAGGATGAAACTGTAAGGGGCAGTATAATGACATCATTTTGTTTACTTTTATGACATCATTTGATGTTGTTTTATTTTCTGTCGTTTTTGTGTGTTTATTTTCAAAATAAACACAGAAAAAATGAAAATTATCAGAAAATGATGGGATAAATAGAATACTTTGTGAGTATCAAATACAGATATTCTTATTTCAAGGCCACTTAAAGGTGAACCACTTTTCCAGGCTTATGATTCAGATTTTCTTAGCCTTGTTTAATAATCTGCATTGTAGCACTTACTTAATATTCTCTTTGTGTTTTGCAGGGAGGAGAGCAGGTAGAGTTGATCCGAGGTGGTGCAGATGTGGAGGTGACGGCCCAGAACGTTCATGAGTACGTCCGTCGCTATGCCGACCACCGCATGGTGCGGGTGCCAGAGAAGGCGATGAAGAGCCTGCGTATGGGCGTGTTTGACGTGATCCCCGCCAACTCCCTGGAGGGGCTGACCTCAGAGGACCTGAGACTGCTGCTGAACGGCGTGGGCAGCATCAACGTGCAGACACTCATCAGTTATACATCCTTCAATGATGAAAGTGGTAAGTACTTTCAATAATGAAAGAGGTAATTTTTCATTCATCCTTCAATGACGAAAGTGGTAAGCTGTTATATCTAGTTGATCCTTCAATGGTGGAAAGCTCACATACAGCATGCAGCAGACATTATATAAATTTTGTTTATCTTTCAAAAATAATGCATTTGTATACAGATTTAGCATTTTTGTTATGTCATGTATGTATATATGTATTGGCCATGACACAGGTACTTGAACAAATGTGTTTGGTCCTGATATATATAATAAAAGAATTATATATATACATGTAAGGACCAACATTTTTTTTTCAAGTACCTGTTGGCCATGAGCTGTTCTAAGTGGCCACTGTGTGTTATTTCAGGTGAGAGCAATGAGAAGGTCCAGCGGTTCAAGCGCTGGTTCTGGTCTGTTGTGGAGAAGATGAACAACCATGAGAGACAGGACCTGGTGAGTACTGGGGCTGCAATACACTATGTACTGGGGCTGCACTACACTCTGTATTGGGGCTGCACTACACTCTACTGGGGCTGCACTACACTAGTACTGGGGCTGCACAACACACTACTGGGGCTGCACTACACACTGTACTAGGGCTGCACTACACTCTGTTCTGGGGATGCACTACACTCTACTGGGGCTGCACTACACTAGTACTGGGGCTTCATGACACTACTGGGGCTTCAATGAAGTGACATAATCACATACCCCCATTCACTCAACTATAGTGGCACTTTAGTCATTGTTCACTTTTCTTCAGTAACATTTGCCAATGTCACTTCTCTTCAGTAACTTTGCGAATTTCACTTCAGTTAGTTACATTTGCCACTTTCTCTTCTCTTCATTTACATTTGCCAATGTGTCTCTTCTTCATTTACATTTGCCAATTTCACTTCTCTTCAGTAACATTTGCCAATTTCTCTTCTCTTCAGTAATATTTGCCAATTTCTCTTCTCTTCATTAACATTTGCCAATTTCTGTTAGTAACATTGGCCAATTTCTCTTCTCTAAAGTAACATTTGCCAATTTTACTTCTGTTAGTAACATTTGCCAATTTCACTTCTTTTAACTTCATTTGCCAATTTCAGTCCTCTTTAGTATCTTTTGCTAATGCCACTCAAGTTTCATTTGCCAACTTCAGTCCTCATGAGTATTGCTCGCCAATTCCACTTGTAAGTAACATTTGCTCTTGAGAGACATTTAATGTCTTCATTCCACTCTTAAGATTCCCTTCAAGTGCCAATTGACCCTTTCAATCTCCATTAGTGCCTTTTGTTCTCTTCACTCTACCCTACTGACAATTGTTGGTAACATTCCTTTTAGCAACATTTTTATTCCCCCGAAGGTGGGCATATAGTGATCGCACTGTCCGTCTGTCTGTCTGTCTGAAATTCCGTCACACTTTGTGTTTAGGTTTTGAAAAATGTGGAAAAACACTGCGTTTAGGTTTACAAAAATGTGGAAAAAGGGGCATATTTTAGCAACATTTTCTCTTAAATTAAACATTAATTTTAATTTTGTGTAGTGCTTTCCCCTCTTGTGTCAAATGTTTGCCCATATCTGCCCATTTCACCGTATATTCCCCCTTTTGAGCCCATGTTATCTCCTCTATTGTCATGTTTATGCCCCCGGTAGGGTGGCATATAGCAGTTGAACTGTCAGTCTGTCTTTCCGTCCATCTGTCTGTGTGTCCGTCCGAAAACTTTAACGTTGGTCATAACTTTTGCTATATTGAAGATAGCAACTTGATATTTGCTACGCATGTGTATCTCATGAAGCTACACATTTTGAGTGGTAAAAGTTCACGGTCAAGGTCATCTTTCAAGGTCAAAGGTCAAAAAAACAAAATCAAGGGAAGTAATAAGCTTTAAAAAGGGAGATAATTTCTAAACTTGCCAAAAGATATATTGAAATTTTATATATGAAACCATACAACTGAAGCATAATCAAAATGACATTTTATGGTCAAGCCATGCACACAATGATACTTTTGGGCATACATGTATCTTAGGTAGGCCCTACTTTAAGGTTACCTGTGAATCTACAGTCACAGTAGTGAAGTAGAGATTTGTTAGAAGGATGACAATTATTTTCAAGGAAAGTAATTCATATAATTAAAAATCTCAGATTATATATTTCCTTACCAATAATTTAACTTCTTTTCACAGTTACTGTACAGATTTTGTATTTTGTTTATTTATAACTTAAATTATTGATTTGGCAAAGTTTGATTTTTTTATTATATAACTATCATTTCTTTCCTGTACTAATTTGTGAATGGCAGGTTTCATTACTAACCTGTGGACTTATGTCCATATATCCCCTTATGTCCCCCGTCTGTCTGTGTGTCTGCCCGAAAACTTTAACGATGCCATAACTTTATATGCCCCCTTTTTAAAGAAAGGGGGTATATTGTTTTTGGCCTGTCTGTCTGTCTGTCATTCTGTCTGTCCAAAACTTTAAAAAATCTTACAGTTTTGTCATAACTTTTGCAATATTGAAGATAGCAACTTCATATTTTGCATGCATGTGTATCTCATGGAGCCGCACATTTTGAGTGGTGAAAGATCAAGGTCAAGGTCATCTATCATGGTCAAAGGTAAAAAAAAAATCAAAGCGGCGCATTAGGGGGCATTGTGTTTCTGACAAACACATCTGTTGTTCTGGTTGCTATGGCCCCTGTATACGTCTCGTCTGCCTGTTGCAGGTGTATTTCTGGACATCAAGCCCCGCTCTGCCGGCCAGTGAGGAGGGCTTCCAGCCGATGCCGAGCATCACGATCCGTCCTGCAGACGACGACCACCTGCCGACCGCCAACACGTGCATCTCCCGCCTCTACATCCCTATCTACTCCAGCAAACAGATACTCAGGAGCAAACTGCTGCTGGCCATCAAGACCAAGGCGTTCGGCTTTGTGTGACACTGAGGGTCCTTCAAATGAGCCTTGCTCAGTCCGCGCAAGCTTATCTGGGATGACACTTTATTTAGTCACATGCATTAAGCCAAATTTTACCAGAATTTTACCAGAACGAGGCTGAAATGCGTGGGCGGCAACATTGTGTTGAAGGCCGGATATGGCTGAGCTGTTGCAAGAATTTGACTTCACAAATAAATGAAACACGTACTCAGTCATTAACACTCCTTGATTTAAAAAATTAAGACAGCATTTAGAAATATTACACAGAGCATGTCTGTTTTGATCACTAGTGTGATACCAATAACATGGTTTGTATGTTCAAGTATTGCACATGTAACGTCTTCTTATTGTTTTGTTTTATTGAATGATTGACATTTCAGAATGATTTGTGCTTTCCAGTTTGTCATATGAGAACTCGTATTACTAATGTCTTATAATGACTTATTTTATAATGTTCTTAAATGCTTCATTTAAGTTGTTTGTTTCATAAGTGTTATGAAACCCCTGGGATGGGCTTATTAGATTATAATTTATATAAGTTATAAGGTGCTTTCATATAAAAATGTTTTAATCTTCAAACGGGCCATTTTTTTATATCAACCAGTTTTCAATGATATTTTGACATGATGTTCAACATTCAATTTTATGTAGTGTAGACCAGGTTGATCTACTCGTGGAATTGTTGATTTTAAAGGATTTGTCCAGGATTTGTTTGAATTGCTTCTCAGAAACTCATTTCATTACACATTATGATAACTAGGCAGGTATATCACTGACTTGCCGGAGTTACTAAAAGGGATGTGTATTAAATGTGCACAGTAAGAAGGTTTCCATACAAGAGAACTTTATCCGTGTGTCAGGTAGATAGACCTTATTGGCATCCCTACATTTTTGTATTGTTACAGACTTTATATATGGGTTATGTGTGTTTTTGAAGGTTGAATGTCATGTGTGTGTATATGTTACTTTAGTGGATGGCAAAAAAATCCTGTTTATGAATGATTGTCGTCTTTTATAGGAAAATAAACTTGACATTTTCAATTCTTAGACTACTCTAGCTTCCCCCAAAACTCAAGACCTTACCATAATTGAAAATCGTTTAATGACAATTCAATGGTTGCTATACATCAAGACCTTACCATAATTGAAAATCGTTTAATGACAACTCAATGGCTGCTATACATCAAGACCTTACCATAATTGAAAATCGTTCAATGACAACTCAATGGCTGCTATACATAATTTCAGCTGTAACTCGTCCCAACTTTCGTGAGTCTAGTAAGTAAATTAGGTGGGAGTACAAGGACACACTCGGGGTCCACACATTATGCAGCCAGAGGCACGGATGAACATAAACTTCGATATACACGCTCACACAAAGCAAACTGGAAGAATAAGAAGTGGCGCACCGTTAAAGTTTTAAATGCAAAATATGTTCTATATATAATGCGCAATCAGTAATTGTTGTTTCCAAAGCCTTTCATCTACATCCTGCTTGTGTGCTAAGTTATTGTTTATTATCGAATATTGCACATACTTTGTAGAAAAGACCATTAAAAGACACGGCAATATAGGATTAATTGACCCACACTTGGTGATGTCGTTTCCACAATTTACACAGATCGATCGGGTAATGTAACCGACACTTAATACTGTGGTTTCCATAAGTACCGGTAACACGGAACGATAGAGAAATGTAACCTACGCTTGGCGCTGTCGTTTTCGTAATTGGCACAGAACGATCAGGTAATTTAACCGACACATGATGATGTTTGTTTCCATTATTGACACAGTTCGATAGGATAATGTAACGTACCATTGACACTGTCGTTTCTGTAATTGACACAACCCGATCAGGTATAAAAATAATTGCAACCTACGCGTGGGACTGTGGTTTCCATAATTGACACAGTTAGATCGGATAATGTAATAGACACATGGGAATGTTGTTTTCTTAATTGACACAGAACGTTCGAATAATGTGCCCTGCACGTGGGACTGCATTTTCCATAATTAAAAAGGAACGATCTTATAATGTAGTATACACTTAGCAATGTCGTTTCAATTATTGGCACGACACGATCTGATAATTTGACTAACACTTCTCACGATCTGATAATGTAGCCTATACTTGGTACTTACGTTTCAATATTTGACATGGATGTTTTTTTTTGTTTTTTTTTTATCATTTAACCTACGCTGAGCACCTACTTTTCTAGAATTGACAAGTATCAAATACCGTTACCTAGATTACTTTACATGATAATCTAAATTTCAAAATTATGTTTCTTGCACGATGTTCATGTTGTTTTTTTTTAAAGGGTTTGCATGTTTTACAAAAAGACAAGTTGTTAAGCGAAATATTGTTTCCAGCTGTCGCAAACTTTGTACAGTACAGCTCGTACCCATTATGCGATTCCAGCGGTGACAGCGCGATCTAAAAGCCACCGCGGAGCGCTGCAAGCCACGGTCCGCGTTGATCGTCTTTTCTGACCACCACGACCACTTCACAGCATGCCACTACCACTTTGCTCCGTGGCGAGTGTCGCGACTAAACATCGTGACTGTTTAGTCGCGACACTCGCCACGGAGCAAAGTGGTAGTTCAATCGTATTCTGTTTCAAACATTAAAAAAGAGCAATCATGAATAAGGAGTTGGCTCATGACAATACACTATTATGTTCTGAATATGTATAACAATGCACGGCACTACTTGATATGAACAGTGCTACTTAAAATGCACCACACTACTTTAAATAAACAGCACTTCTTTAAATGCATCGAACTAATTTAAATAAACAGCACTACTTTAAATGCACCGAACTACTTTAAATGCACCGAACTACTTTAAATAAACAGCACTACTTTAAATGCAACGCACTACTTCAAATAAACAGCACTACTTTAAATGCACCACACTACTTTAAATAAACATCACTAGTTTAAATGCACCGCACTACTTTAAATAAACAGCACTACTTTAAATGCACCGCACTACTTTAAATAAACAGCACTACATGAAATGCACCGCACTACTTTAAATAAACAGCACTACTTTAAATGCACCGCACTACTTTAAATAAACAGTACTACTTTATATGCACCACACTACTTTAAATAAACGGCACTACATGAAATGCACCGCACTACTTTAAAAAAGATGCATATTAAATACTGTGAATTTAATTACGACTTAAAACATTTTTAAGACACAAATCTAGAAAATATGTTATACATGTATTTATAATAGCCGGTGACCATTTTCTAACTACGGTAAACATTTACATTACGATATCTTAAAGTATTATAATGACATTCTTGAAAGAATAACTATTGCATTAGAATATTTTATTTGTCATTTTGGCAACTGTTATCAGATAAAGTGATTCCCCCTATTCTGAAAAGTGTCTTATACGTGTCTTATTGACTTTTTAGATTATTTTTTTGTGTTATTTCGTGTTTGCTAGTAGTACACATTTGGATACGTTGTAATTTCGCGAGAGCAGAAGCAGAATATCCAGGTAGTATTATAAAGAACTCATAAAAGAGAAGCATATTGATCGGCGCCAAATACTTAAATGGAATGACTCACGTTTAATATAATTTGCAAATTGATGCACTTTGACGTTGCCTACTGTGGTCGTTCTCGTTCGTTTATGTGATGCTACTGTACATAAACACGCTGACAAAAGTGACTAAAATGTTAGTTGTGTACCACCTTTTATTTTGCAAATAAAAGGAATAAAAAATGTGGCATGTTTTTTCCTCCAGATTTTCAACATTTGTATTAAAGTTTAAAATTTAAGTAAGCTAATTGAAAGAGTTTAACAAATATTTCGTGATGTTTTGTTAATGGCAAACCGTTGTATGAGGTATCGCAAGAAAAACGCGACACATTTTAAATAAATGAAGGATTCAAAACGCAATGTCTTTTATTTCCGAAAATTAACCTTGCCGTAATAGGGCAATG
>VMBQ01010900.1:0-24408 GCA_007657795.1 Dreissena rostriformis | reverse complement strand
GTCCTTTGCACGCTTCATTTTTTCTCGAGTTCTCTTTGCCTTTCAGATTAAAATCACATAACCAAGAACGGAAACGCGCTTTGAACCAGGAATACAATTATTGCTATCCTATGATGCACTAAAGTGGTGATAAACAAAGGTTGAGGCATTACTAACAAAGGATAAAATGGGATGGTTCATTCAAAATCTGGACTGGAATGACATGTGTCCTACATAAATTTATTACAGAGTCGAATGTGTAATAGTTATTTAGTAAAAAAAGTTTCATAATGATTTAATAATGGCACGATCTAATTCATGCGATATTTGGGTTTGATAATGATGCAAAACAATAAAGCTTTAAAGAGTATTCATACTGCATATTTTGTTACAATACATGTACTTTGAACTGAAAATACATTATATCAGAAATTAAATTACGTTATAAAGAGTTTTCTGAGTTACGCGACACAGCCTATCGGCATATGAGGTTCCTAATTTTTAATTTATTGATACAAGTCTGAAAAGTTTTTATATTTAAGGTAATACGAGATATTCTATTTGAGGTCCCTTAAAATCAGTTATTATTGCATACATGAAGAACGTAGCATTCAAATGTTAAATAAGTTCACAAAACTTACTTGACTAACTTAATCATATTTACAACAAAACATTATGTCAGGATTAATTTGGCTACTTTGTATTTAATAGTTGTTACAAGTTTGTTGCTTTGCACTGGGATTTTTGAAAAAGGTCAATTGGTCTTTAATTCTAACATTCATATCTGTTGCGTGGAATTCATGTTTTATCGTAAGCATTTGAAATGCAACTTATCACTCAAAACCAAGAACCGCAGACACGATTAATTGGCATCTTAAAATGAATGACATTTTATTGTAATAATTAAAAGTATAAAACTAGAACANTAGTTGTCATTAATTCCAGGAATTGGCTATTAGTTCTTAATTCGACCTTATTAACTTAATTGGGACAGATGTGCGATTGGCGTTATTGGATTTGCCTTGTCTGGTTTAAGAGTGTGCCTAAATGCGTGAAGTTCCCGTATTCATTCGCAATTTAGCCTGCGGATAGGCTCATGCGAGACATTTATTGCCGGTATTTGTAATCAAACTTACACATACGCACCGCTAAAGAGGCATACACTACATCATGCTCATGACATCAACGCGAATCCCTAAAACTTTTTGTATTCGATTAACTACATTTAGTTTGCGTATATTTAAAGATGATCAAAACCATGAAATGTTTGGAGCGGTTAGGTGTGGTATTCACGTGCGTTATGAATCATAATCGCAAAGTTGGCAATGCTGATCTCTGGATTGGCCCCTAACATTTGAAAATTCCATACAACTCTTAATTATAAGTTGCTGCGAAAACTTGATACAATGTGTGTTTTGCTGTTTATTTATGTCATTTATTTTCATTGACCAAAAATCAGCAGTATACTTTGTTTGTTAAAAGAAATGAGTTTGAATTAATCAAGTAGATAACAGAAATATTATGTTGTTAAGTAGTATTGTTGGGAATCCTGTTTAATGAAATTCAGTTTGTTCATATTATACAACACAAACTTTGAGTTGAGATATTATGGATACTGTTTTAAGTTTGTCATCGTCTTTCGTAAAAGGTGGTTGTTTGATTCTGTTTCGCATTTTATTATTTGTGCCTCTTATTTTAAAGAACCGTGTACACGAACGGAGCATAATAACATGAAATTGAGGACTTTCCTGTGTGTCTTGACCATATATCGAAACGAAATATATAATTCATACTTTGTTTTCTTTTGTGTACGCTTTGGCTATGGTCATTTAAAAATAATAATGATTCAAATTGCTGGGTTAGGAAATTGTCTCCTGTGGATGATGAACCCTAGGTTGTGATAAGAAACTGTGTAATATTGATGCAGCTAGATTGCTTATTATTGTATTGTTATAAAACATCTCTTTGACCGTATTAGTATATAAAATAATAGACAGCGAAGAAAACAACACGTGATCAGCCGGTGTATAATCAATCGTGTTTACATTGTTCAAACTTGTTAAAATTAAGATGGGATGGTGACACAAATGTCGATTGGCGTCTCGATTGAAATGAAAGATTTATTGACAAAATTATAGAAGGCAATGTGATAAGTCCTTTAGCAACCAGTTTCTCTGCATTTCCGGAAGCTACCAATACGAAATTGTATTATGCCTTGATTACATCTCGGCGTCTGTTCCATTGAATTAAGTAATTTACCATTCTTCCCTAAATTCTTTCTAATTTGCGTCAGTTATAAAAGCGGGAGAAAACCATACTCTCCTATATAGGGAATAGGTGAAAAACACACTGAAAAGTGCATTCATAAAGAACACATGCGAAAGAACATGTACCTGTTTTTTTTTTTCAATTGATTCAATTGTTGTCTCTATTATATAAAATGCGAATGTCTAAATCAAGTTTCAAATGAATCTACACATCTTATTGAAATCGAATTACCTACCACCGTAAATGCTTGAAAGTTATTGTAACATTGTTTCACCTTGTACAAGAGCCATATATCAATGAACATATATTTATATTAACTTCTCAGATACAAAGCAATATATAAACATATTATTTGTATCGTGTAATGACTGAGAATGGTGTATAAAAGGACCACCCTGTAACAGACTTACATTATATATTAGATAGTATAGTGAAACATGTATTTTCAACTTGTACCATTGAACAGGCAGCCAATATACAGGTAGAGACATTGTATGCCAATACGCGTATTTACAAAATATGCCAGTACACGGATTTAAAAGGTATTTCTCAATTCAGGAAAAACCTGTGATTTGAAGAAGTAGCAGCAGCAAAAGAAGAGCAGACATGTTGGACAAAATTGCACTAGGCGTGATCCTCATGTTCTTACATATCAGCCTCGCTACAGACTCGGTAGGTGAAATTAATGTAGTTATCGCAGTATCACGTTGTCTATGGGTACATACTGGCATATTACTATTCGTTATCTGGGTATCACCTCGCTTAGGGTTATTTTTTTGGGGTAATTATATGTGGTATCTGGGTATAACGTTGTGTTTGGGTTTTGTTATGGCGTAATAATTAGTGTTATCTCGATATCACGTTGTGTATGGGTACTTTTATGGCTTCATAATTATTGTTTATATCAGTAGCACATTTTGTTTGTTTGAGTTCTTAAATGGCGCCATAATTATTGTTATATCGGTATCACGCTGTGAATGGGTACTTTTATGGCATTATAATTATTGTTATCTCAGTATCACGTTGTATTTGGGTACGAATTAGGTTAATACATGAATTTATCGAGGTTTAACGAAGTGTATAGGTTCTTTTTATGTGTAATAAATGTAGTTATCGCGGTATCACGTAGTGTATAGGTACTATTTTGGGGTAATAAATACAGTTATCGCGGTATTTATTTCGAAAAAGTCGGTAATTGGTTTTGTATAACGAAAACTTAATGAAATAGTTATGCTATCCAGGTGCCCCTCACCTCAGACACGGACGCTCGGGACGTGGACAAGAGACTTTTCGATAGCATCGCCGCATTTCGGGGATTCAAAGGTGTGCATGTGCTAATACTATATGTTTTCAATAACGTTTCCTATAAACTACTATGGGGCTTATCTTGCAAAGGCAATACAAATTATAAGTAAGATTCACAATATGAAACGCTTTTACAAACGTGTTCAATATTTATCTATCACTTGCACAACGTGTTAAACACTCGCCAAGATCCATCTGGTTATTTTTAAGATTTGCATTGTGGTAAGTTAGATTCTTTATACGAGCAATTACTTTGGAATCCAAACGGAAGCACTTTCTTATATACTTTTCTATTCTTTGAATACTGTGTGCGTTAATCCAGATCATTAAATAATCGGAATATTTTATACAATTCCGAATATTCAATAAATAGATATGTGAAAAAATCTCTTTACAACACGCATTTTTTTTTCGAAACGCTTTCATATGATCTCACTTGCTCGTTCATGAACCTTTAAATTAAAGTTCCGTTAATCCAGGATTCGCAGAAAAACACCCATTTGACTCCATTAATGGTGGTTGTCTACGCGGATTTGTAAAGCGCCGTCTTGACAGCATCAACGGTTACCATGGTTTCTCCGGTTTTAACAAGCGTCCCATGGACTCGATTTACCGCGGAGGATTCAGCGGATTCGTCCAGCGTCCGATGGACTCCATTTACCGCGGAGGATTTTCAGGTTTCGTAAAGCGCCCCATGGATTCTATCAACCGAGGAGGGTTTTCTGGATTTGTGAAAAGAAAGTTCGATTCAATTGGCGGCCACGGCGGACTCAGAGGCTTTGTCAAGCGAGACGATTTTGGAGAAAGCGAACAGGATTTTCAGGATGAGCGCACGGAGTAGATGGGCATGAACATTCTTTGTGTCTTTGAAAAATGCAAAAACTTGCGTTAAACATCAGTCGCATTGTATACAGATTTAGTTTTTACATCTGCTGCGAATGCAATCGATTGTTTTGCCATTAACAAGATTCTAGATTGCTTGTTTCCATTTCTTGCAACTTTAACGTAACAATACAAGTTATTTTAATAAACGTGTTTTTATTATTCAACCCATGACCCCTCCCCTCCCTTAATATCAATCATGAGTCATCAAGAAATGTCTAGTCTAGACAATATTAACGCGGAAAAAACCCATATGTTTTGGTAGTCTACCGTTAACCAATTCCCGAGAGCCAGAAATGCTCATCAACGCATTATGTTCTCATATGCTGACAGCACTTGTTAGATATGAAGGGACGAATAATCGAACAGAGGTACGGTTATAACGATGGAAATTAAATAAATACAATACGGCCTGAGGGCTGTACAGTCGAGTTGTAATGCTTTCATTCCCATCGATGTTGGAACATACGATATTTACACACAAACAANTGACGTCGTATGTTCCACCGTGGTATCATTGCTGTTGGCACGTGGCGATGTGGTCGCGACGATTTCTGTGTTGGAATCAATTGGACAATCTTTTTCTGGAAGAAACAATCCAGCATGTTGGTTGATATATCAATAATTCCGACATTTTACGTCTACTACTTTTGATGGAATGTTCCGAAAATATCACAATAAAAAGTTATTATTAATAATATTTCTTCTTAATTTATTGTTATTTTAAAACAAATGGACACGCAATAACAAAAACTATATCAAAATACGTACTTTAGTGTATAGTTTATATCCTGATGAAATAAGCACCTTTAAAATTGTGCTATTATAAGTTATTATTATTTTAAGTATTAGGATTGGTAACAAATTCATAATTAAAAAAAGTAAACTCAAATATTCTTAGTACACATCACTGAAACATAGTAGAATATACGTGAATAATAATAAGCGCACAAATCGGACCTTTTATAACGTCTGCATCGGTTAAAGCGACAGTCCATACAATACAAGTCGGTGCATTTAAAACAAGCATACATCTTAAAAAAAGAACATCTCAGTTAAATGTTATCAAATATAAAAAAAAAGAAGTTTTTTTACCGAGTGTAATGCGGGCCATAATATTGTGCACCGTACGGTGTCTTGTTGAAACGACAAACGTTTAAGTTTGACTATATTTGTGAACTACTGTTGTAAGTTTGAATTAGAAGCAATTGGAAATAAGTGATTAAAAAACAATATGTTTCTTACGGGCGGGGCACTTCAGTACACCGGTGAGCCCTCTTAAAGCACGTGACATCATTCTGCGCATGATACAGGACGGTTCGGGGCCACACCGGTTGTTGACAGCGGTGGTCATACAGTCACTGGTCGTCTCAAGTATTCTGAAACCAAGGTCAGAAAACTGTATTTACTAGCATATCATGTATAATATGTTTGACATTATTACTGCTGTAAAAATATCACTTTTGATATGTGCTCATGCACATATTTACATTGTATGTTTTATATTGAATAAAAAAGGTCAGAAAAAACATTTGATGTATGCATATATGAGAAGATATAATAACATGTAGCGGTTAGTGATTGCATGTGAATAATTCGTTTCCTTAAGTTTGTTTTTATTAAATTGAATTGTTTTGAACATTATAAATCATCAATGAAATAGACATAGGGATAGTGATCTAGCAACATAACACGATTGTATGACAAGTAGCTGTTCCACGATAAAACCTTTGGAACATCAATGTGGACGTTAGACAACTTACGAATCCATATCACGTTAGTGAATGATGTGCGAAAACATCATGCTTCTAGGACGTCTGTAAGTCTTTTAACCACCATTCATTTCGAAAAAAAACAACAAGAAAAGTACTATTGAGTTATTCAAGAGCATTTTGTACAATTCAGTGAAATGAGCCGCGCTCTAAGAAACCGGGCGTATTGCATGTGCGGAAAGTGTCGTCCCAGATTAGCCTGTGCAGTCCGCACAGGCCAATCAGGGACGACACCTTCCGCCTAAACTAAGTTTTCGCTAAGAAGATACTTTATTGAAAATTTACCATAAAAGCGGAAAGTGTCGTCCTTGATTAGCCTGTGCGGACTGCACAGGCTAATCTGCGATGACACTTTACCTGTACGCATTAAGCCCCGTTTGTCAAGTACGAGGCTCATATATTTGTACGAGTACACACCTGAGATACAATACCAAAGGATTCTATCGGCAAGACCATTGTGGGCATGTCAGTTGTGTACGAGTACACACCTGAGATACAATACAAAAGGATTCTATCGGCAAGACCATTGTGAGCATGGCAGCTGCGTACGAGTACACACATATCGCCGTATAATACGCTGTTAAATTAGTTTATTGTATACTTATTATATTCTTTAAGTTATTTGCACGGTTTCTATTAAATACAAATAACATCGTCAAGACCATCCAAGTGCGCGAGCGCGTAGGTCACTACATAACAACGTGAGACGTTGAATGTAAAAATCTTGTTTCTTGAGAAATAAGACCTCAGAGAATATTTACGAACTAATTTATCCATATTTTATAAGTTAAATACGTTTTAGCAGATCTGCAATATGTCTGCAATATGTCTGGTTTTCGAAATGATCATAACAACTCGGACCGTCCAATACGGAATATATGGGACGGGCATATTGCACGTATAACGACAGCGGATTTATAGTATACATAGGTATATAATTATATATTATATAATATGAACAAATATATTATTCAAGTGTTTGGACGTACTGGCACCACTGGGAGCGTGTTTCCGTCTGATTAATTTGAGTCGAGCGTGCTTGTAGCCCCTGTATCATAGCCGCCTGGGTCGCGTGGCAATTGGTGGTATCAGACGTCACTTCCGTTTGATTCCAACACGAGGCATATTTTATTATATCTGAAATTGTATGAGACATATTATAGAAATGATATAACTAGTATGTGCTGCTTTAGACGAAACGTTTTGCGTTTTCAGACTGCTAACTTAGAAAATACTAACTAAAACATGTTTGCAAAAGATATGCTGCTTTATATGTAATGTCTATTTTTTAAACTATCATACATGTAAATTTGCTCGTTTATTTTAATTTTAATTCACTTTTCGATATATTATTTTAATTGGTTATAACATGCCTTTAAATCGCTTTTAGGGCGACTTCGTAATGATATTTACTCCATTTGTATCATGATAATTGTGCTTTAATTGAAATAAATCTACTGTTCATTTTATGTGGTTTTTAAAGATGTTATCAAACCGCAAACACAATTCTGAGCCTGTGATGAATGGTGTGTGTACACAAGAGGCATTCATATTAATGGTTATACATCAAAATCAACATACCATGTCTTAACAGATTATTTCAATTAGTATACCAATTTATTTAATGAATTTTACATCAAAATAAATAAATCATTTGACAGCTGTTGAACAACATCGAGCCTCAAATACATGTTCATAATACGTATGTGTGGTATCAGAACATGCAATAAGACGATTAGATTAAAATGTGATATAATTAAAAAATTTAAGCATACATTGTAATGAAAACGAGATTTCTATACCACCAATGTCATTATTCTTATTTCAAAACTTACAACTACGTTATTTCAAATCAAATTTATATCGAACAAGTTACCAATTAAGTAATACATATTGGTATCTGTCTTAAATTCGTCTATGTAGCAATGTGTTTATCCTTGAGTTGAACCAAAAATGATGAATAACGATAAAAGTACGATTGCAAAAGTTTAAAAGCTGACCCGCTCGAATATCTCACTTTATGACTAGTGTGAGCAGCGTTTATCCTCACTCATTATGGACTGGTACTTTATCCTCACTCATTATGGACTGGTACTTTATCCTCACTCATTATGGACTGGTACTTTATCCTCACTCATTATGGACTGGTACTTTTTAACAGGCACGTACAAGAGGTGAAGTGGGTGAATGGGATGGAAAATTGTATAATAGTCGTGATATTTATCGTGTACGATGTAACAAACAATACTTAGTAAATAAAGCAGCTCCATGAAAGACCCGAAGGATACAACGAAAGGGAATCGGGCGGTGAACATATGAGTTCCTCTCGCTCTGTGAAAAGGGGCTTTAATGCATGTGCGTAAAGTGTCGCCCCAGATTAGCATATAAGTGCAGTTCACACAGGCTAATCAGGGACGACACTTTTCGCCTTAACTGAATTAATGCTAAGATGAGAGTTTCTTTAAACGAAAAATATCATAAAAACGGAATGTGTCGTCCCAGATAAGCCTGTGCGGACTGAACAGGCTAATCTGGGATGACACTTTACGCACATGTATTAAAATCCCTTTTCAAAGAGCAAGGCTCATATGTTATAAACCAGAAGTATGATGACAGCTTCTCAGCAAATATATAAGACTTTATCTGTTACACACAAAAAGTTTTATACTCGCGCGATCACAGACCTTTGCATATTTATAATGACGTAATAACACAAAACCTAGATCGTTTATTCGCATCAGAAAGCAATTTAATCGTTAACTAATAATATATTTGATAAAAACTTGTTTCTTAGATAATATTAAAGTTAATTAATAAAGTTCACCTTCAAAAGCTTCCACACACAGGTAGTCGATGGTGTTCTCTATGGTGCCGAATGTCGTCATAAATACGACGTCATTCTGACACGCGATCGCCTTCGGTTTATAGCAGGTCTTGAACGCGGAGAAGGATCTGCAATATGTAAAACAAATTAAATGAACTTGTTTTCAAATCAACCTCACACCAAGGTTTAAATCAACATGTGTTTAGCCTTCTCAGACAGTATTGTTTGACGGATCTGAAAATATAGTACTACGCTTTTCTTTTCTTTTTTTTTGGTAAATACATGTTCGTTGTTAGGAAATTCAATGGTTTATCATTAGCATCACATCTTAAAATAGTAATTCATAATAGAGTTACACCATATGAAAGGATTTGACCCCAAATATAAACACGTATTAAACAATGTATCTTCCCTCTTTTCCTCGCATACATGTATATATTTGAGTAACAATAATGTGTTGGTGCAATCGTTGAGGAAAAGTATATACAATTCCCCAATTTTGTGGAACATTACTCCAGTTAAATCTTCCTAACGTCTAGAAAATTCGCGCACGTCATTTATTTTTGCAACATGACAGTTTCGTCAACAATAGTGCGTCTTAGAAAAGGGGTACTTCATGTACATTTAATAAAGAAAGATTTTAAAAGCATTACATATTTTACCGCGCACACAAAAAGTGTCAACCTCACATATTTTTTTATATATTTATAGATTGTTTTATATTAACTGTGCATTTATAAAAAAAACGAGACCTACGTTTAATGCAACACTTGAGTAAATACTATTAAAGATAATCTTATATTTTTTAAGGCACAAAGATACAGAAGGGATGTTGGAATATGTTCTAACTTACTAAATGAATATAACCAACAGTTTTCTATGTCGCCAAATGTACGTAACATAAACAGTAAGTATCCAACTATGGTTAATAAATCATGGTTACTACATCTTTAAAGAAGGCAGTGGTCAAAACAACCAAGCAAACGTCAGAAAAACTTGATATTAATGATTAAGCCGCTTAATGCGTTCAATCAAACTATTTTATTGAATTAAAATATAGGTTTTAATCGAAACTTTTATAAATAACTGCTATACATCTTAAAAGGTTTTGATTAGCGTATAACTATAACTATAACATATATGTTTTGTGAGATGTTCGTATTGAGAGAGAAACTTACACATGATTGCTGTCCGGTTGGAGTGGTTAGACTCGACTGTCATTGACGTTAAGTGCATAGCTATTGACAGCTGTTGTCAATTACTCAATACACTTGTGGTATGCATTGTATTGATTACTTTGACAATCAATGCACACGCCGTTATTAATAAAACGATGTTGATAGATTTTAGTAATACAACTGACCCACAGAGCATTTTCAGGTGATCGACGTTCGGTATGGTAGAAAGCCCTTGTTGGTCAATGCTCACTTGTGTCGCCTGGCTAAGTATCTTGAGGCATGACGTCACTTCCGCGATGTCACATCCTCTCGTCGGTCCTACATTAAATGAGATAAAACCTTTAAACACCAAATTATATAGGATTCTCTATGATCGATAATTTGATTTATAATTTAAAATAATACTATACTGAATATCTGTTGAAGCTACGCATTGAAATAAAGTGGTGTGTTTTTTTAACATTTTTTGGCCGTGACAATAGCTGTGTAAAACTACTGCACGTGCGTAATAATCAAGCGTGGAATTCGTGCAAAAAAAAATCCCACGTTTTTTTAACTGGCAAAACGTGTTCTTGCAGAATTGTAACGTTCATGCGCCCAAGCGGTATATACATTGTTATCTATATATGTTGTGTTCACTATTTTCTTACTAATACAAAATGCAAAAAAGAAATAATTATAATCAGAACAATTATAATTTATAATAAAAACTGCTTATAAACAGTTTTCCCTCTATATGTTATTTCTTCAAAACGCTCAATTATTTTATAGTTTACCACATTCTCCAAATGCATTAATGGGCGTAGTTTTGATGGATGAAGACATAATGCATGTAAGAGTAACTGTGACATTTACTTACATTAAATTGATACAAATGTACAAACTTCGTATTCACAAAAAAGTTTGATTTTATTTACAATATTAATTGTTATCAAGATATCTCGAGACTATGTGTTTAATTATTTATATGAAACATCCGGATTACTTTAAATGTGTGGCAAATCCATAATGATAAACAACACCAAATGTAACACGGACACAAATGTTAAATTAATATAGCACACATGTGATCTTAGATCAAGATTTTAATGACAGTTGTATAGCCTCTATATTGTCAAGCGTAATGTAAATCTAGCAATACCTATGCTATGTATTTGATTGCAAAAGTGATTGTATTGATAGAAGATAGAAAAATGGCAACAAGGAAACATATATTTTAATTACCACGAACGTTTTATCAATATATATTTGGTATAGCTTCATTTTACAAAAGCGAAATATCCCGATCATGTATCAAACTACTAGATAACACTATATGTTGCGAAAACTTCGGATAATAAAATAATATATAGTAGTAATATACATAACATATTACTTATTTTGCTATAGGTCTACTCACATATATAACAAAACTGAGCTAGATGGGTACGTACTATACTAAATTACATACTACATGTATACTCAAAAAGCCGTATTACTTAAATTCATATATATATATAACTAAAACTGTATTGACAACTACTCACCGGTAGATGAAATTAATATCGCAGACACGAAAAAGATCCTTAGTCCCATTTCACAATATTTAATGAAGTGTCACTTGGAAGTTATTGAATTGTATCTCGGATATATTTCACTGCTAGTCCAAACAAATCAGGTGCACCATTAATCAAAATTTATTCGATTTTTTAACAATGAATTTTACTGAGGTTGGTTTCTTTGAAATGATAAAAAACGCACGCGCAAAAAAGTATGTATCTCAATAAAAAAAGTATTGCGAATGCTTAAGAACTAGCAAACATAAAATGTTCTCAATATTATGCGTTCCTATTTTCAAAAAGTCTAAATCATCTATTCCGAATACAGTTGATTTTAAACTGTATAGTTGTCCTCTAAAATGTCAAATAAGAATTAAACAGCTGCTGCGTAGAAAATCAATTAGAATTACATCCGAACAACGCCGTCAGACTTGTGTAAGATCCAAACATGCTATTCAGTAACATGCGTTAGATTTACTCGAACATAAACATGCAACGCCTATCAACTACGTACCTACGTAAACACGTCGTAAAACATACGTCCGAAGTAGCGTCATCGTACAGTCACGAATGAACGAGGCGTTATCTACTTATGATCAAACGAAACATGAAACGAGCTACTCATTGAACTATTTGTCATTGGTTGATTAATAAGCACTGAAAGGTGACTGTGTTAGTTCGATTTCGAAATTGATAGAGTCAGAATTATTTTGTGGTTGTATTGGGAACTGTACTTTCGTATTATTATGTTTATTTCAGTTGTATTTCAAACGTTATGCTTTTTAGAAGTAAATTTGAACTCCCATGCGATTATGTAAATATTTGTATGAAGCTAGACTAGCCATGATTTGTTGTTTCTGTAACATAGATACAATTTTGAACGGGGTTATACCATCTTGATAAAGATTTGTATTTTATGAAAACATCTTTTGAGAAAGTATTATTTTTCGCTGCGAAAATTCGATTAAACAATACACATTTTGGTGCGGTTATATAACTTTTGAATCAAGATTTGTATTCTATGAAATCTTCAAAATGACACAGGATCCCAACTTTAGTCTTTTAATGACCACTGTTAGAATACAGAATACAGAATACGTATAATTATAGTATAATTATTCTAACGTTGAATATAACGTATCTTAGAAATAATGTCCTGCTAAGTGTTGGCCATTGCCAGTCCCGGATTACCCATTAGGCAGAGTAGGCAACTGCCTATGGGCCCCGCGACTTTTAGGGGCCTCATGGGACCGTGCCAAAATAGTGTTTTTTTCACTAACTAACTTAGCCTGATAAAAGGTCTGTAAAGCTTATTATTTTATATCAAGTTTTTGTTCCGATTTATTAAAAGCTTGACATTGTCTACCAAGTGACAATCATTTAATTGTTGATTGTTTCTCACATTCTTTATCTAATACTTATAATGTCGTATTGGCATTACGGTATTATAATGTTATGTCTAGAAAAGGACATTGCCACATTTAATGTCTTGCCAGCTTTGGCACTGGTCGGCTAATTTAAACAAGCGAAATCGACTGGGCACTGGTGTTCTAGTAGTCGTGGGCCCCACAAGTTTCATTGCCTATGGCCCTCCGCGGTGCGTATTCCGGCACTTGTTATTGCGGTAAAAATCAACGGTTTGGAGTTCCGATGCGTAGGAAAAAATCCACGAGGGCGAGAGTCGGAGTGTTTTAATAACGAACATCAAAACGACATCCCGTTGTTTATTTGACAATAACCAACACTTAGCCGTAAACTATTTCGATTTTACCACGACTTTATATAATTCGTCTGTATTATATTTAGAACTTTTTTAATCTATAAAAACATACAAACAAGCGTTTCCGTGACGTTAACACACCAAATCAATTCAAAATGACGTCGACTACATTTATAAAAATCGCAAGTGAATAGTGGAGGTGGAGTCAAAGGTATTGTAATAGACAGTGAAGGTATTATTAATACATGCAAATTAAATGCCAACTTAACCAAAAGCAAAAACTTTTTGGTAAGTTTATTTTAACAATTGCACAACTAATTTGGTTTTACTCCGATGCATAATCCAGAAACTATTTGTTTGTCAAAGTTTCCTAGATCACGAGTTAAAGCACGTGCATTTTACTGAAAATTTTCTTCGAATGTCCGGAACTACTTGCACAACATTAGGCTTACGTGTTTTTTGCAGAATAACTCTCACATATTTTTTTTCTTAACAGAAAACAAGTCGCGGTCGTGGTATTATATAATATAATATAATGTATGGATATGTATAATAATAGATTCCGAACATGCACTGCAATTTGTAGACACGGATTGGATACAAGTTTGAACAATAAATGCGCTGAAATCTGTATCCCTTAATTAATCGAACATTTGTTGTCGACATATCTGTATGTAAGACACATATGAAGCAACATAAAATCAACCAAACAGTTAAATTAAATAAAAAGAATGAATGTAATAATATGTTTTGCTATGTTAACAAAATCGATTGACTGAAATAGTGTCATGAAGCAGACATGTATCCACGTTTAACGACTTTGTTTTGTTTGTATGAACCAAGGCATTAGTTTAATTTCTAGAAATTAATCTTACAGTATAAATAAATATTATTCTAGAGTATAAGTGTATGTTTCCTAAGAGTTTGATAAAGGCATTTATGAAGTCCATAGCTGATAATTGTCCGCAAGTAAATCTGCAAACAGATTTTGATAAAAACAACTAATGTATATACGTATATATATCTGTTGTTGGTTATACATTCGAAACATTACGGTTCAAAATCAACCCATGTACCAACAACATACATAGTTTTTAAACGTATATTTTACAATAAAGAAATGTTTCAGCAAGCTCATCAAACAATGCGACATCATGTTACAGGGCTTCCTAAGCCTATTTCTGAGGTGTTCAACATTGTTCTGGCATGTTATTTTCTACCGGAAGTGTTCCTTTAACGATATCAACGATATAACATCATCTTGATGCAATTAATCGAGGTCTCCGCTACTTGTTGTATTCTACCGACTCTGAATGTCGAAGTTGTTTATCAGATCGTGTTGTTTGTAAGTTCGTAAGCAACTGATGTAACAGGCTATAAAGGTAGACATACAATGTGTCTTAATTACTATCGGTTGTGATATAATACACATTATATCATTGTTTAGGCTGAATTTCACAGACAATGAAATAAGAAGTTCTAGTTTTATCAATAAAGTAAAAACATCTACATGAATGAATATGCTTTATCAGAATTTACAAATGCAAATGAAAACACACGAATTATGTTACTCATAATACCAACTCAAAATAACACGGTTCGTGAGAAATGTCACCAGATTAATCCGGAGATCCCTATTCAAGCCAAGGTAATGACATTTTAACAATTTTCACGTTCGTTTGAAGTTTTTACGAGAAAGAAAAAACGAGCTCTAGTTTTGTTTAAATTTTTATACAACATTGAATTGCAGGGAAATGATCGAACACAAGAGTTATAACACTGCTACACTGTGTACATAACAACCAGCACTTATCAAGTTGCGACCATTTCACTCTCAATGAAATTGAGGTGCTAAACAACCATGATATTGTTTTAACAATTTGTGTCCATACGTTCCTATTCAATTTATCTGATTGATTGGGAGAGGCATTGCATTTTGAGAAGGAAATTGAATTCAATATGAATATTGTGTAAAAGAAACGGACACATATATGTTGTAAACGGATCCAATCCTGCATGTTTTTCTTGTTGAAGAGATTTATATTCTTAAATTGACAGCCACAACGAGGACATTCCTAGACGGATCCATCGATGGTCCTCGCCATGAATTTCTTTTTCTATGCAGCGGCGTAGACAGACGTACGCAAGTACTCATTTGAGTACAATTCTTTGGCATAAATGGAAAAATAAAATGGTCGAAAAATGCAATAAATACAAAAACCTAAGGGGGGTCAGGTCTAAGGCATTATATTAAGTCAGTAATATTCCACAAAAAATACATGTTTTAAAGATCAGGTATTAATTCATTATTTACGATTTGCTCCATTCACTTAAAACCCCCTAAAACTAACCTACTGTAATCGCATGCGATTAAAGGGGCACAAACTGTGTTAATGAATAGGTAATCATTTAAGATGCTGGTAGATCTATCTTTATTACGCCCCTTGTATCCAAAAGTTTTTCACGCGGCATGTCTTCAAAATGACGGATCAACATAAACATAGCCCGCCGTAATATGATGTTTTCGCAGAATATTTCCGTATAAATATAGAATCAAAGATATGTCTTTTGATGGAAGAATGGACTGACGTGCTACATTTCATATTTCCTACAAGGTAGATTTCTATTTTAAATAACTGAAAAAGTAAATGCAACAATGAATTGTCGCCAAACTTTTTATCACAAGATCTACCCGTCCATGTAATGTTTGATTTACTGTACAAGTAATTGTAGATCTATTATTATTTTTTGTATTACAATGTTGACTTAAAACTAGTCTATTATATAGTAATCATTAAATCAAAATATGGAAAATCTATTTTTGTGAAATTATATCAAGCATTTGATATATATTGATTTAATTTTTCGTATTACGCAATTGCTTCTATGGCTCGGTGGTTATAGTGGAAAACTAGTATTCTGGCAATGCGAGTTCGCCGACGACATGGTGTGGGATAGTTTGTACGACAAGTCAGTCGGTATAGCACGAGAGGTCGACATTCAGCCGTCTGCATCTAGACACGTTGGAAAGTAGCAGAATCGCCCAAATGTTCCGGCAGAGAATGTTAGTTCATTTTGGAAGAGAAACATGTATCTTCCTTTCGTGTGCCATCTGCTGGCAGAACTAGATGCACGACTATTGCTAGCCAACCCACGCTTCTCTGCCCAAAAACCCATTCCTTCGGCCGTACGTAATAAAAATAATAATTTATAAAAAAAAAAACAAGATTTCTTCTATGATCTTTTTATCAACGTAAAACAACAAACATACAATACTTGTATCATTTTGACATATTTGAACACATTATTCTTATATTTCATTCAATTCATTTGTGTCCGTTTCATGTATTTACATGAAGTATGTTTTCTTTTTTGAAGATTCAGAGCGATGGACTTTCGATCGACGTCGTTTCTGGCATATACCAAGCTTTTAGGGCAAGCTTACCTGTCGACGAAAATGTTTTTTCCTTGAATGTTCAGTGGTGGACAGACGCAGGCTTCGCTGAGCGCCACCCAGAGGACCCTAGCACACTTCAAGGAGCCCTCAAACTGGCAAGCAGCGACCTCTACCCATCCGTAAGAACATGCTTGGCAATACTAACGGTCATGCCGGTTTCCACTGCAACCGCGGAAAGATAATTTTCCGTAATGCGACGGGTGAAGACCTTTTTGAGGAGCACTATAGGGAAAGAGAGGTTATCTGGGTTGGGCCTTCTGAACGTGTAAAGGGAGAAGGACCTTGATCCTGATAGGATTGTTGACATGTTTGCTAATAATCAACATAGGAGGCTTGCACTGTTATAAAAAGACGAACATTGCAATCAGTAAATATTCAGAGGTTGCTGTTAGAAATGATGTTTTTGTTATACTGCTTGCAGATGTATAGCAATCACTATTTGATTGGTTTAAAGTTTGAAAACATCGACATTTGAAAGGTGCATTTGTTATGTGTTAAACTCTATCCTTTGTGCATAGAAAGCGATTTCAAGGGTCCGCCGATATTCTATTTACAAATTAAGCTTTAGTTACTTTTATCCAAAAGTATTATGTCCTATTTTATACCGTACCATATCATGGTTTAGTTTAAACTTTATTTCAAGCAAATAATTCATGTAAACATGTACACATGTAAACATTATTCGAGATATTCAGATACCAAACATGAATGTGCTTTGGATCGGAAAACAAGGTCGATGTGACACTTATATTAATTCCTCTCCGTTTGTGTGGAGTTGCTACTGTAAACTGTGTGGGCAGAAGTCGAGCTGTCAGTGTTTAGTTTACGTGTGAAAAGGGTAGGGGTAGACAATATGTAAGAGAAATAATAAAGAGGGGGAAAAATATATTATTTTATATGTAAACCTGGTACACGGTCTGTTGTAGAGCAGTAGAGAGCCGATTACACGTATGTCGCAAAACGTTTCGTTGCTATGATGTATCGCTGTACAGCGAGGATCAGAAATTCGTTTTCTGCACAAGAGAATCGGTCAAAGCCATTTAACAGATTATTGGTGGTAATAGGGCACCTGATAGCGGCAAAGCAGTGGGATCTGAGGTTTGTATAATGTGGACATCTTAAGAGAAAGTGATCTATTGTTTCTGGAGATCCACATGAACACAAGGGGGAGTTTACTAGAGACCTTCTGTGTAGGTCGTAGTTCAAACCGCTGCAATCGAGTCGAAGACGTGTGTGTAGGATTTGTCCAGTTCGTGAACCGCAGTTAAAAATAGGTAAGGATTTCTTTTTAGCTTTATTTATGGCGTTTTTGAATGATTGTACGTCTGGTGAATTTTGTATTGTTATGTGAAGTTGATTCCACTCACGTATTGTTTTGGGTAAGAAAGATAAACTATATGCTTGCGTGCGTGCTCTGGCATGTCGAATGTGTCTTAAGTTGTATCCGTCTGATTGGGTTTGATTTATATGTGGAATCAGTTCTGACATGTAGGGTGGTGAGAATCCATGTGTCATTTTGTAAAATAGAAGTAGACGATGTTGTTTTCTTCTTTCCGAGAGTGTATCCCATTTCAGGTCGTTCAGTAGCTTTTGGATGTTGCAATATTTTGTTGCTCCTGTACATATACGGGCCGCTTCCACTTGAACTGATTCGAGTTCTTGCTTTAGGTATTCGCTACAGTTGTCCCAGACAACATCAGAGTATTCAAGGGTAGGGCGAATAAGTGAAAAGTACATTTTTTCAAGACAGGAGCGGTTTAAGAAGAATTTAAGCGACCTGAGGATACCGATAAGTCGCCAAGCTTTTGTCAGAGTGATTGAGATATGTGCGTTCCATTTTGCGTCAGAGGACAGGGTGAGACCTAGGTGCTTGTGGGTGTCAACTTCTTCGATATTTAAAGAATTCATAATTAAAGGTGGGTGTTGTGGTTTGCGCCTTTTCCTGCTGAAAATAATTGATTCAGTTTTCTCAGGATTAAACGATACGAGCCAGGACTGGGACCACGAATGTATAGATGCAAGGTCGTTGTTTAACGTGGTTGATGCAGTGATCGGATCTTCTACAATAATGTAGAGACTGGTGTCGTCGGCAAAGAGCCGGATGTTTGAGTTGACCGCAGAAACGATATCGTTAATATAGGCGAGGAAGAATAAGGGGCCAAGGATCGAGCCTTGAGGGACGCCTGCTTGTATATGGCGCCAGGATGATGTAGAATTTGCATACACAACGCGTTGTTTACGATTTGACAGGTAAGAAATAATCCAGTTAAGTAGAGAGTCACATATTCCGAACGACGAAAGCTTTGTGATCAGACCACGATGCCAGACTCGGTCGAAAGCTTTTGATATATCGCAGAATACAGCACGCACTTCCTTGCCCTCGTCCATCGCCTGACATATGTCATTGTAAAGACATGTAAGTTGATTAACGGTCGAGTCACCTTTGATGAAGCCAGATTGGAAAGGGGTAAGAAGATTATTTGTCGTTAGGTAATTATATATGTATTTTTGTATGCAGCGCTCCATTAGTTTACCGATGCAACTAAGTAGGGAAATAGGGCGGTAGTTGGAGGGTTTAGAAGGATCGGATTTTTTGAAGATGGGCGCAACGTTAGCAAGCTTCCAAGAATCTGGGAAATACGAATTGAGCAAGAGCTTATTGAAAAATGTTGAAAGGGGTATAGAAAGTTCGTGCATGCCTTCTTTCAGAAGCCTAGGACTGACCATGTCTGGGCCACTTGCCTTACTTGGGTCGAGAAGAGAAAGAGCGTCTTGAACGTCTTGGGGCGTTATGGTGATGCTTCTAAGAGAGGATTCCGTAAGACGANATTATATGATGCTGCAAAAAAGAAGCGACATCAAAAACACGGCGGATAAGTACATATCAGATAATTAACAAAATGCTTAAATGTATATACGTATGGGTGCTATGCAGGTATGACCTGTTTGGCAAGCATGAATAGGTGGTACATTTAACTGTAAACTACAATAGGCAATCATCTGGCACATTTCAACAACAAGATTTCAATAATGATCAATAATTTTAGGTGATCACTTGAGGATCGTTCGTTGAGGAAATGTCAATGCATGTATAACAAGTGGTAATATTTCTTGGATATTAGATGTCTATAATGTAGTTAAAGAAGTAATCTATAAAAAGATAAATGATCAATACTTGTACTGTGTATACAACACATTTTAAAATCTTGATATGCTCTAACGATTCCATAAAAATATGTCTGCTAAGTGTAGAAAATTAATTCGGTTATTTGCGTTTTACACGAGGTTTATGTGTTACAGTAGGTTGTAATCCGATAAACAGATAATGTAGTAGTGGTATGTCGTAGTCCATGCGTGAATAGATATAGTGTACATAAAAGGTAGAGCACCTTAGATACCCTCAGCGAACGAAACGAATTCGGCCCTGGTTGTTATTCTGTGGACCTTCTGTGATTTATCTTTGATGAATATGATTCCATCAAATGACCAAGAGCTATCAACCCGTTTCTCCTTTGCGAGTATACGTGCACGGTAGAGCAGCTCACTGCGTTGTTTAGTAAGCTCTTCGTTTACAAATACATTTTTGTGACCTCTCTCCTTAAGCTTCGTTCGGAGACTGTATAGCTTATGGCGCGCACGATAGGAAATAAATTTCACGATGATGTCGCGGGGTCTGATGTTGTCGCCCGCTGAATCCGGTTTGGTTTGGTTGGAGTTGGGCTTGCCAAGTCTATGGGATCGGTCAATGTCGTCTATTGTAAGGTTGGCCCCAACAGCTTTAGCGATTTCAAGCACCAATGAATCCGTCGACTCAGCGGGAGTTTCTGTTAGACCCGATACTCTCAGACAGTTGCGCCTGGAGTATTGTTCATATGAGTCGTTCTTATCTTCAATTACGCTCACTTTCTTCTCAAGATCGACTACCTTCGATTCCAGACCGTTGATTGTTGATTTGAGTTCAGCATTATCGGATTCAAGCGCTGATATCTTTTGTTTCAGGCCATCAACGACTCCTGATACGATGCTGCTCACAAGGGAAGTCAGCTGATGTTCAAACGAATCCTTCATCAATATACTCAGTTGCTTTAGTTGTTCGTCGTTTAATGTTACTTTGAAATAGTTCAGGCTGGTATCAATGTCAACGTCTTCGCTTTCGCCCCCATTTGAACAAAGACGAAAACCATATCATGGTTTTATTTAGACATACATTAAATGATATACCCCTACATAATTCTAGAATATAAATCTTAAAGGAAAATCACATGATTTAAAATCGAAGATAAATCGTTGCAATTTTTTTAAACGAATATAATTGTACCCGAACTTTATTTATCATATTATCTCACCTCAGGTACATGTAGTATCAAAGTTGTCATATGTTTTAGTGTTAAACTTTCAAAATATGAGATTTAAATCATACTCATCGACACTGAATTGTTGAGTTCAAGGTTCAAGGTTCTTGACAAATAATGTCATAGTTTTGTAAATGTTTTAAATCTTTTGTCAGATATGTTGAATTTACTACAAACAACCCTCTGACATTCCGAAGGTATATATAAAAAGACAAACATAACAAAAGGTATATATTAATCAATTTATATCAATACAATTATGCAAATGTACTGACAATTTAATGGTTACGTCTAACGAAGTGTGTGAATACGTTTATATCAATTGTTCAATTTTCATATACGACTCTCAATGTATTAATATGCAAACATCGTCAACAATATAACGATATCGCAAAAGCAGAACACCAATATTAATGCATATTTAAATTAGCAACAAAAATGTCGCTACTTGAAAGCCTAAGGACACTTTTGGACAACGGGCACTTTTAACAACAATACACATCCAATATCTACAACCACACCATTCCCACACTTATGGCCAACTGAAGCCATCAATTTATTAAAGCCAATTTGTTAATGTAAATATCAGTTCAACACTCACACACAACACATAAATGAATTATAGAGGATAATAGCTTGGTTTTGATTTCATAGCGCGCCGTATTAAAACACAACTGAAAAATACCCAGATCAGAATGAGGATTGGTAATCCCTGCTCCAAGGCTAATGTTAGTACATCTAGAAATGTAGTAAAACTGCTAATTGTACAACATTCAACTAAAATAGCATCACTGAAAAGGAAGATACTCATTATTTGAATGTGTGGTTGACAGTGTTATTAAACCGAATTCTACTAAAGGTTGTTGTGTTATTATTGTTTTCCTTACAGAATGTGGATAGTAATAAAATATATTTTATAATATTGAGGTGCCATTCGATTGTTTGGTATTTTCTTAGAGCAACTCAGCAAAAAAAAAACAACATTTCTACACACAAATACATACAATGATTTATTTATGTTGATATCATGTCAGCAGGTACACTCTAGTCTGGCGGAGGTTTCGATCTTCTCACAATCCCCGTTTAAGAGTACAGGTTGATCGACGGAAACGTTTCACCATGTTTTATAGCATATCGCCCCTACGGAATATTTATTAATGTAAATTGTAGTTTACAATAATGTTTGCAGTATTCATTACATCAGCTAATAGCATTTATAAACCTTGACATAAATATAACTTGACAATTATGTTATTTAGATACTTTGACACCGGGTCCAGGACAACGTGACTTTTATGAGTGCTAGACATTGGACATAGTCAGTGAACGTAAGGTATATTTTTTCCCGACATTTCAAAGAAAACAAATAAACGTTAAAATACATTTAAGCGCAGTGTCCTCTAGAATTGGTACTACTATCGTGAGCGTTTAATTATTTATTATCTGCTTATGGTGAGGTTCGGCTAGCAATTAAACTGGTTGAAATCCCCCCCCCCCGTTCTGTTCATTTACGTTTTCAAGGCGTTGACCCCAGACTTTAAAATATTGTTTTATTGTTTGTTTTGCACTGTCTTGTATATAAAAATGGTACCACTTGCCTTAAATAAAATACAATACAACTAGCTGATCTATGATGATCCATTAGACCTATATTTCTGAAAAATATTGATGGTGTTTACCATAGTCCTAACGGTTTTGTTTTGATTTTTTTGTTACAAATAATATCGCGTAGTTATAAAAGAAACTTACTGTAAAATCTCGACTTACATATTTATAACATGGGCCTTGAACCATTCTGGTTATGTTACAACACATAATGTCATGACGCCCATTTCCGAGGAAATCTGATTCTCTAAACATATATGCACACTAGTTGTTATCTCTTTTATTTTATTTTATTGTTAATGTTTTTAATATAGAGTATGCTCATAATTATGGTAACTTAATACGATTGGTATAACACATACATTCAGTAAATAGCTTTAACTTATTTCAATAACTTAAATTTATACTTAATTGGTAAGCGCCAACAACATACAATTTCTTTTAGTTTTGTACTGACCTCTTTTTAGTTATTACCCAGGCTGTCAGAAAGCTGTAAGATTTGATACTTAAAGCTATCTATTGGAAATCTATACGTCCTTAAAACGCATAAAAAAACACATAATTTGGATGAATCCCAATAGTCTCTGATTTCAGGTAGTTTTGCATACCGATGACATTGTAAATCAATAATTATTTCTGTACCGTACCTTAGGACATAAATGTCCCCCTCGTTAACGTTGCAGTCAAACCTTCTGACGATGCCATCCCTTAAGAGTCTCTGCACATAGGCTTAATGTTGAAACGGGTAGATGGCAAAAACCAATAGCTATTCCTTATGAAGAAAGAAAATGTCCTTTATGCAATATTTTAGAAGATGAATACAACTTTGTTATGGATTGTTCATTATATACTGATGTCAGAAAAGCTTATTAAAAAACGTGTTATTACATAAGACCAAATATTTTAAAGTTTATAGATTTATTGACATTTCAAAATAGTAATATTGTAAACAAATTAGCCATGTATATTTATAAAGCATGGGAAATAAGAAATACGTATAATACATATTATGATATATATGGTTGTTGGTATATATTTATTCACCAACTCTCGCTGTATATTGTCTTTTCTAAAATACCCAATATTTTTTTTTTTTTGGACAATGTACCGATCTTTATTTTTGATGTTTATAATTTGAATGACTTGTGACTTTGTTTTACGTATATTGTATTGACATTTTATTATACTCATGGACTTATTGTCTACTGTATTATCAAATAAACTTTAAAACTCTTCTTGAAGGTCATGGTGAAGGTTTTGTTTGGTTTTCTAGTAAAGAAAGCAACAATTTTAAATGAAAAGCAAACAGTATTATCAACAAGAAATCGTTGACTTCAGTCCAAACCATTTGAAAGATGTTTTATTGAATATGTACACGTGGGGTTTTGCGAAGTATTCTATCCTGTGCGCTCTGAAATAATTGCAATCGGTTTGAACCATAAAGTGCATTAATCGTACCATTTCGGCCATCCACGATTAATTAAATAAGCTAAATGTCGTGTTATATGAATTGTCCGCTATCCTACAG
>VMBQ01010899.1:0-19670 GCA_007657795.1 Dreissena rostriformis | reverse complement strand
ATTCTCTAAGAATCATCAATAATACCGAGTCTTATCACTGCATCTTTCTTGGCTGATGTTACCTATAATGATAGTGTTTTATTACAAAGCAAGGAGATAAAACAAGATAACATGCAAATTCCATTCTCTTTTATTGACTCTCTGGGTTTGAGTGTGCAACTGTATATCTCTGCATTAAAAGCTTCTGTCAAGCCTGCATTGTTTCATCAATATCGGGCTATTGGATTATAGAGATGGTGACACAAGGTTTTCAGCGAGTGCGAACAGAAGTATCAGGCCCTCTGCTAAAGCAATGGATGCCTATATATCGGTATATGGCTGTGCTCCATTGATTTGCCTGAATTCTCAGTAAGCCAGTCAGGTGCCCTGCTTGATTGCTATCATTAGGAGAATGTCATATTGATTGAAACCGGTTGTGTCAATTATACCAGACTCCATGTATGGAAACTCTTTGGATTTAACGTCTTGTTGACAGCTAGTATTTAATGATGACAAGACCTTATTTGTGATGATGAAGATGCTTTACTTGTTTATAGAGATTGTTACATCCTTTGATTGAGTCTCAGTACAGATAAAAATGGTATATGAGTGAGTTTCAGTTGGGATACAAATCTTAGTGGGTAGAAAGGTCTTCAATTTCAACCTGATAATAATTGTGATGTGTGTGAATGTAAGGACATTTCTCAGTAGTGACCATAAACTGTGAGAAAATTGTAATAATCCTGTAAGTATATCGTTATATATTTATGTTGTGCGTAATATATTCTATTAGTTGAGAGCTTGCTGCATATTGTGACCATTGTAACAAGTCGTTAGAATTGTTAGCGCGGTATATTCATTTTTACATTGTAACATTTTATGAGCACTTGCCACTAATCATGGTTGATGATAAAGCTAAGGCATATTATGGAAAACAGCCAATAGAATAAGTTCATGATAATAACGAGATAAGCGCTAAGAACTGAGATATGATTGAATGAGAATAATGGTGTTTTTTTACTAAGATATTAATGTAGCATACCTGTGTAAGTGAGTTTTAAGCATTTAAATCAAGATTATTTTGAGCTTGATGAGGCTTAGTTGATAAAAGAATGTCAGTAAGTAATTTATGTTTTAAATATCTTTCAAAATCATTTTGAATATGGGTTTGATAATTGTAAGCAATTGAAAAATAACAACAAAAATACACTGAACAGTAAGATCATTTTAAATATCATAGAAGAAGCAAAATAACTCTTGACAAAAAACAACATAAAATACCATGCTTTAGCTCTAAGAATAGGATACGAATGAAATGTTCACTTGTGTTCATCTATAAATGATTTTTCATATAACTCTCAAATAGTGTGTTGTATGTCGTATAACTCTCAAATATTGTGTTGTATGTGTTGAAAATGTGCTCTGGAATTATTTAGTTTGGAAAATATTTCTATAAAAATATAAGAACAGTGTTCTTATGTTTTTTGTTAAATATTTCCCAAACTAAATAATTCCAGAGCTCATTCAGTGATGTATTAGTGACATGGTTATTTGAAAATGTCATTAAAGCTAAAACAAAATGGAAATACATGAGTAGCAGAGCTATAAGTACAGTCCAACCCCAACTACCGGTCACCCCTAAACACTATATAATGCATCCCTCATTAGTGGTCACCCCGTTTCTCCGGCCAGCGGCCAGCAAATTTGCATCCCAAATGCTAAATTTCCCTCATATGAGCAGTCACGCGCGAGTTAGTCGGTCATGTACATTTGCAAAATTACACTTACGCAACAGCTAAAAAATTGATACGTACTTCAAGTCTGCGGTTGAGGCTCTGTAGTACTGAAGCTTGACGTGTGATAAACATTTTGACAGCCAATTTGCAAATTGCAATTAATTCTCGGCAAATTATCAGGTTATCATGAGGTTAAAAGCAATATGCGACCGTTTGATCTTTTTGTTTTGGCACATGTGAATATCACCTATTATTACTGGAAAAGAGATTCTTAAGTTATAATTTATTATTTGTAGCTGTTGAATCATAATATTTTAATCAAACCTTTATGACAATTATCGGCTATATCTTATAATTAAACAAAAAAATCGACCAAGATCTATCAATCCCCACGGTAATGGTTGTAGAAGTAGTTGTTGTTGTATAGAAAACTCGACAAACAAAACTTCGTCTTTTAACTGATATTTACCAATTATTATAATCACAGTTTGCAACATTGTTTTTAACCAGGTTTTCCGAAGGAAAAAACTGGTTATTAGATTGATGAATGTCGGCGGGTTGCCAGGCGGGCGAGCGGAACAATGCTTGCCCAGGCCATAACTATGTTGTTCATTGTGAGATTTTAATATCATTTGGCACATTTGTTCACCATCATTGGACGGTGTGTCATGCGAAAGAATTACGTCGATATCTCCAAGGTCAAGGTCACAATTTGAGTTCAAAGGTAAAAAATTGCCATAAATGAGTTTGCCCGGGCCATAACTATGTCGTTCATTGTGAGATTTTAAAATCATTTGGCACATTTGTTCACCATCATTGGACGGTGTGTCGTGCGAAAGAATTACGTCGATATCTCCAAGGTCAAGGTCACACTTTGAGTTCAAAGGTCAAAAATGGCCATAAATGAGCTTGTCCGGGCCATAACTATGTCATTTACATGTATTGTCATATTTTAAACTCATTTGGCACATTTGTTCACCATCATTGGACGGTGTGTCGCGCGAAAGAATTACTTCGATATCTCCAAGGTCAAGGTCACACTTTGAGTTCAAAGGTCAAAAATGGCCATAAATGAGCTTGTCCGGGCCATAACTATGTCATTTACATGTATTGTCATATTTTAAACTCATTTGGCACATTTGTTCACCATCATTGGACGGTGTGTCGCGCGAAAGAATTACTTCGATATCTCCAAGGTCAAGGTCACACTTTGAGTTCAAAGGTCAAAAATGGCCATAAATGAGCTTGTCCGGGCCATAACTATGTCATTTACATGTATTGTCATATTTTAAACTCATTTGGCACATTTGTTCACCATCATTGGACGGTGTGTCGCGCGAAAGAATTACTTCGATATCTCCAAGGTCAAGGTCACACTTTGAGTTCAAAGGTCAAAAATGGCCATAAATGAGCTTGTCCGGGCCATAACTATGTCATTTACATGTATTGTCATATTTTAAACTCATTTGGCACATTTGTTCACCATCATTGGACGGTGTGTCGCGCGAAAGAATTACTTCGATATCTCCAAGGTCAAGGTCACACTTTGAGTTCAAAGGTCAAAAATGGCCATAAATGAGCTTGTCCGGGCCATAACTATGTCATTTACATGTATTGTCATATTTTAAACTCATTTGGCACATTTGTTCACCATCATTGGACGGTGTGTCGCGCGAAAGAATTACTTCGATATCTCCAAGGTCAAGGTCACACTTTGAGTTCAAAGGTCAAAAATGGCCATAAATGAGCTTGTCCGGGCCATAACTATGTCATTTACATGTATTGTCATATTTTAAACTCATTTGGCACATTTGTTCACCATCATTGGACGGTGTGTCGCGCGAAAGAATTACTTCGATATCTCCAAGGTCAAGGTCACACTTTGAGTTCAAAGGTCAAAAATGGCCATAAATGAGCTTGTCCGGGCCATAACTATGTCATTTACATGTATTGTCATATTTTAAACTCATTTGGCACATTTGTTCACCATCATTGGACGGTGTGTCGCGCGAAAGAATTACTTCGATATCTCCAAGGTCAAGGTCACACTTTGAGTTCAAAGGTCAAAAATGGCCATAAATGAGCTTGTCCGGGCCATAACTATGTCATTTACATGTATTGTCATATTTTAAACTCATTTGGCACATTTGTTCACCATCATTGGACGGTGTGTCGCGCGAAAGAATTACTTCGATATCTCCAAGGTCAAGGTCACACTTTGAGTTCAAAGGTCAAAAATGGCCATAAATGAGCTTGTCCGGGCCATAACTATGTCATTTACATGTATTGTCATATTTTAAACTCATTTGGCACATTTGTTCACCATCATTGGACGGTGTGTCGCGCGAAAGAATTACTTCGATATCTCCAAGGTCAAGGTCACACTTTGAGTTCAAAGGTCAAAAATGGCCATAAATGAGCTTGTCCGGGCCATAACTATGTCATTTACATGTATTGTCATATTTTAAACTCATTTGGCACATTTGTTCACCATCATTGGACGGTGTGTCGCGCGAAAGAATTACTTCGATATCTCCAAGGTCAAGGTCACACTTTGAGTTCAAAGGTCAAAAATGGCCATAAATGAGCTTGTCCGGGCCATAACTATGTCATTTACATGTATTGTCATATTTTAAACTCATTTGGCACATTTGTTCACCATCATTGGACGGTGTGTCGCGCGAAAGAATTACTTCGATATCTCCAAGGTCAAGGTCACACTTTGAGTTCAAAGGTCAAAAATGGCCATAAATGAGCTTGTCCGGGCCATAACTATGTCATTTACATGTATTGTCATATTTTAAACTCATTTGGCACATTTGTTCACCATCATTGGACGGTGTGTCGCGCGAAAGAATTACTTCGATATCTCCAAGGTCAAGGTCACACTTTGAGTTCAAAGGTCAAAAATGGCCATAAATGAGCTTGTCCGGGCCATAACTATGTCATTTACATGTATTGTCATATTTTAAACTCATTTGGCACATTTGTTCACCATCATTGGACGGTGTGTCGCGCGAAAGAATTACTTCGATATCTCCAAGGTCAAGGTCACACTTTGAGTTCAAAGGTCAAAAATGGCCATAAATGAGCTTGTCCGGGCCATAACTATGTCATTTACATGTATTGTCATATTTTAAACTCATTTGGCACATTTGTTCACCATCATTGGACGGTGTGTCGCGCGAAAGAATTACTTCGATATCTCCAAGGTCAAGGTCACACTTTGAGTTCAAAGGTCAAAAATGGCCATAAATGAGCTTGTCCGGGCCATAACTATGTCATTTACATGTATTGTCATATTTTAAACTCATTTGGCACATTTGTTCACCATCATTGGACGGTGTGTCGCGCGAAAGAATTACTTCGATATCTCCAAGGTCAAGGTCACACTTTGAGTTCAAAGGTCAAAAATGGCCATAAATGAGCTTGTCCGGGCCATAACTATGTCATTTACATGTATTGTCATATTTTAAACTCATTTGGCACATTTGTTCACCATCATTGGACGGTGTGTCGCGCGAAAGAATTACTTCGATATCTCCAAGGTCAAGGTCACACTTTGAGTTCAAAGGTCAAAAATGGCCATAAATGAGCTTGTCCGGGCCATAACTATGTCATTTACATGTATTGTCATATTTTAAACTCATTTGGCACATTTGTTCACCATCATTGGACGGTGTGTCGCGCGAAAGAATTACTTCGATATCTCCAAGGTCAAGGTCACACTTTGAGTTCAAAGGTCAAAAATGGCCATAAATGAGCTTGTCCGGGCCATAACTATGTCATTTACATGTATTGTCATATTTTAAACTCATTTGGCACATTTGTTCACCATCATTGGACGGTGTGTCGCGCGAAAGAATTACTTCGATATCTCCAAGGTCAAGGTCACACTTTGAGTTCAAAGGTCAAAAATGGCCATAAATGAGCTTGTCCGGGCCATAACTATGTCATTTACATGTATTGTCATATTTTAAACTCATTTGGCACATTTGTTCACCATCATTGGACGGTGTGTCGCGCGAAAGAATTACTTCGATATCTCCAAGGTCAAGGTCACACTTTGAGTTCAAAGGTCAAAAATGGCCATAAATGAGCTTGTCCGGGCCATAACTATGTCATTTACATGTATTGTCATATTTTAAACTCATTNGCATGCGTTAGACTTTTTCTTGTTTACGCGATAAACTCCACAGTTTTCATCCGATTCTTTTCAAACTTGTTCAGTGTCTTTATATTAATGAGGACTCGAACCCTATTGAAAATGGGTTACATTAGACCGTCCGTCCGTGCGTGCGTCGGTGCGTGCGTAAGACTTTTTCTTGTTTACGCGATAAACTCCACAGTTTTCATCTGATTCTTTTCAAACTTGTTCAGTGTCTTTATATTAATGAGGACTCGCACCCTATTGAAAATGGGTAACATCAGAGTAAAAAGTCCAGAATTATCTCCCCTTGAATTTGTATTGGTCCGAGGCGTTTAAGTAGGTTGTTTAATTGGTTGCAATTATTAATTTAAAATTAAATAAAATATAAGCCATCTGATAATTCATTTGGCAAGGATGAAAGGATTTGTGTTTTCAGTATTCCCTTGCATGTTGACTTTCCATTCCATTGACATTCCAGCCAGTAGAGCGATTCAGGCCCTCATGGGCCTCTTGTTTTGATAATTTAATCCAAAGCTTTCATGTTAGCAGGTGTTTTTCTATACTGAACATGTAAACAAATGACCGAGGACCCTATTTAAAGTCTTGCAAAAATTCGCAATCTGTGTGAATTGACAGTTTGACGTCATCAAAGGAAAGCCTCTTCCTGTCTGAAGGCATAAAGCCACACCGTTCTCGCCGACAAAATTGGCTTCATTTGTCTAGCAATCAACACGCTAAATTGGGTGTTTATAACTTTATAGCAACCGTCGAAATATGTAATAGCACGTGCTTAGCTCCGCCTTTCGAATCTTTTGCAGGGAACGGAGGTGGAGTTTAACTGTTAATTAAACATGTGTTTTACGCAAGTTGAGCCCCAATTCGCCGTAATTTCTCGGCCTAAGCTTGCAAACAACGAATAAATTTATTGTAGACGTACCTGTGAATTAAAACATATATTCATTTTCTATACAATTATCTTTATTTTTATTAGCAACAGTATTTAAATAATTTTAAATTACAATGTTTTATGAGAATGATTCTTTTTCATTGACTTGATTCTTATGATGATGATGATGATATTGATGATGATTAGAAAGATGAATAGAATATTTTTTTGAATGAAAATGTTGTTTGTCATAAATGGCTGATCTTAAAAATGAAGAAATAAAATTATTTTAAGTATATACATTGTTTAGTACATGTACACATATTTACCATTTTGTTTATACAAAAATTGAACAGTTGGCTATGTACTCATCAACTCCAGACTCCCTATCACCCAACCCCCTCTTAAGAGGCCACCCCCCTTAAGCAGACAATTTGGCCGTTTCCTTTGACTGACTGCTTAAGAGGGGTGGGACTGTATACACAGAAGTGTGAGGGTAATTTACCTAAAGTTTTAGTCACAAAAATTGCAGGCATAAACATATAAATACTGTGAAAAAATGTTGATGACTTCCAATATCCACTCATACTTGGGGACTGATTATAATAATTATAATAATTAAAAATAGGAAACACTGCATGCACATGGAGTGAAAACATGAATGCAGTAAAATAATAGGCACATGTAAAGTACATTTACAAATAAAAGCTGTGAAGTTTCTAATGGACTTATTAATGTCTTGTAATATCAAAAAAGGGAATGTAAACAAAGTGAAACTTCAGTTAAAAAATAATGCACCAGCATTTGAGAACTTCCAAACTCAGACACCAGGACCTTAAAACTGTCTGTTTTAAAAACTCATTGAAACTACCATTGCTGTGAGTATGTGGCAGCATAAAATACCTCGAGTGCCGTATTCCGATCAGAACATTTCTGAGTTATACCAATTGACCAATTTGTTACTAAACCTCAAATGTTGTGGCAGATTCTTGGCTTAAAGTCCTTGATAAATTTCTTGAGTTATAATATAGAAAGAACCCAGATATAGCATTAAAGGAAAGGAATGAATCAGTCAAGTATTCATGTCATTATTAACTTTTTTTAAAGCTTTTTTTTAAGTCACACTTCTGACAGCCGATGGAGAATTGTGAGTGATATTTGGTTGTTTTTGCTGTTAGGTCATATCTGCTCTTGGAGTCAATAGTTTTCCTCTGACCTCCATTAAACTGCTTGAACATATTTGAAGACATTTGTTAGGACCCTTGGTCAATTGTTGGGATTACACTATGAAAGCTATAAAGTTGATAGTTCATAGGTAAATATAAATGAGCCTCGCTCTGTGAAAAGTGGGTTTAAAGCATCATCAATGCCTAAATGTAAGTGTCATCCCAGATAAGCATGTGCAGTCCGCACACTCTATCCCGGACAACACTTTCCGCTTTTATTGTATTTTTCGTTTAAAGGAAAATTCTTCTTGACGAAAATGCAGTTGAGGCGGAAAGTGATGTCCCTTATAAGCCTCTGCGGACTGCACAGGCTTTTCTGGGACAACACTTTACGCACATGCATTAAACCCCATTTTTACAGGTCGCGGCTTAATTCTTTACATTGAAGCCCTGTGCACAAGAACTGTTGCTTTGCACCTCATACTGTTGAGTTATTGCCCTTTGTTAAATTTCATAATTTATTTTTTGTTCCTTGCATTAGACAACTTGATACTTAATAGGCAGATAGATGTTAAAAAGGTGAATTGCAGTACTGATAGACCATTACTCTGCATCTCATAGTTTTGGAGCTATTGCCCTTTCTCAATTTGTATATGTTTTCTTTTCTGAAGCATAACATAGTCTAGGAAAGTTGTAACTTGAAACTTCATTTTAGGTTGATAGATTTAGTTAAGGAGAATTGGATTGCATAAGAATATTTGCTCAGCCTCATGTTCTTTTGTCTTGAGCATAAGTATGTGCTTTGAGATATTATTGCCCATATTTCATGTAAGCTATCTGGCGTAATGCAACATACGTGACTCAAAGAGTTTTTTTTTTTTTTATGTTCCCCCAATTTTTTGGGGGGGAGCATATAATCGCCGCTTCGTCTGTCCGTCTGTCCGTCCGTGCACAATTTTTGTCCGAGCTATTTCTCAGCAATTAATGACTGGAATTCAATTAAACTTTATGGGAAGCTTCACTAGCAAAAGGAGATGTGCATATTATCAGCCGGTTCTGGTCGGATGATTTTTCACATGCCCCTTCTTTCTGAATATATAGTGCAATATTGTGACAAAAAAAAATTTGGGGGAGCATCACCAGTCTCCGACAGTTTCTTTTTTTGGTATATTTTAATGCTAAAAATATAATTCATTAGTCTTTTAGTTGTTAAACAGATTTTCCAAATTTGTGAGAAAAGATGCAAAACATACCATAATTATTACCTCAATACTATTAAGAATTATTTTGCAAGAAAATGTATTCTCAACCTATGAAAATTATAAGTTTGTCCCTTTATCCTAGCGATATTCATAAAAAATTCCACATAGAAACTCATTATGGCCAAAAAAAGAAGTAACCCGCAGAACATTACAAGAAAGACGGCTTTGGTGCAAGAAAGAAATGGAAAAAGATATATGATGTCATTAGGATTCTCAAGGGGCACATTCTGGTGTAAGGGTAACAGGATTTGCCTACACTTTGATTAAATGTAAGAGACATGCAACGTCCAGGGCTGTGGCCAGTATTCAATGTTGGGATTATGGTTGCAGGATACCGGCATTGTGACGCTGGGGATAATGGTGGTAACAAGCACTCATTACTGGGAGAAATAGTGAAGAGAATTGATTGGTTTGAACGTTAGGGCAATAATTGTGGTTTAGCCTAAGGCCTTTTGTTGTCTTAATTCGTAATTCATGTAGTGCTGAAGAATGGCTGAAAAGGACGAAGTAGTAATTATTGTGTGAGTATATACATTTTTTTTCCTTTTTCAGGAGCAAAAAGAAGGGCAGCTGTGTATATTTATTGAAGATGCATGATATGGTTTATCATTTGCACAATATTTTCTTAGAAATAAAAGGGTTGTATGTCATGTTCATAAAGAGCAGAAATCAATTATTTTCCACTTACTAAGCTGTCTTACCATCAATAATGTCTTACAGGTCAGTGTTTCATATACTTAAAACTTCCCATTTAATGTAGGCTGTTTAGTATAACATAAATATAACTAGAAATGGCGCGGCAGAGGCCGACGCGTATCCCCACACCGAATGTTTGACCTAGGTGTGCCCCAGGGTTGGTAATGGGGCCATGCATAGTTAGTAGATTGACCGTATTGTCATAAGAGAAGTTCAGTATCAATTAGAAGTGAATTGGTGTAGAAATGAAGAAGTTATAGTAAAGGCAATTTTGGGTGGGTGTGACCTATGTGGGCAGGGCGCCCCAGGGTTGGTTATGGGGCCATGCATAGTTGAGATTGANTCGCAGCTGCTGCCCTTAAAGGGACTGTAACCTACGAATGACGAAAAAGAAAAGTTCTATAATACCGTATTTTTTTACAATTATTTGTTTATATTGATTAAAATGTGATGACTGCTATATTACATAACTTGAAAAAAGTTGTTAAGTTTTCATATTTTTAGTATATTGGGTAATAAATTTTACTGGGTATGTCTACCAGGTAACAACCAGTTAACTACATGTATAAATAACGCAAGTAGATTGATCATCATTGTCACGTGGTAAACCCAGGAATGCAAATTGTGCATGCGTAGTGAATTGTATATATTTTTTATATAAAATGATCAATCTTCTTGCGTTATTTATAGTGTGTATATCGTTATGTCACCTATTTTCGCGATGTTCTTTCGATTTCACATCGCATAATTTTATTACCGAATATACTGAAAATATGAACTTTTTTCAAGTAATGTAATATACCAGTCGTGATATTTTAATCAATATAAACTAATAATTGTAAAAAATATGGTATTTTAGAACTTTTCTTTTTTCGTCATTCGTTATTTACAGTCCCTTTAAGAAGTGATGGTTTTTATTCTTACTTGAATATCTCATATTTGTATTTTTTGAAGGAAGTTGATAAATGAATGTGAAAAACTAGATAATAATTTATTCTGAAAAGGTTTTTGTATTCCTTGGTGTTATACTGTATACATGTACGGATTACCATCTGGATAAAAAGAATTGCCAGGGAAGTGTTAGTGATTCTTTTTGGCATTTCGTCTTTAATTTAAATTTTCGAATTAAAGTGAAAATCTCTTACCTTTACCAAACTGTTTCTAGGCGGTTCGCCAGAAAAAAATGAATATTTCCTGTTTGGCCTATCATGTACCTGTAGATGCAGGTCTGATAGGAACATGGCAGGATCAGACACTTGTAGAAGTTTGATTCCATTTAATCAACTGACACAGCGGGCTGTCTCAGGCTGTCTGTGGGTATATCAGAGCATTTCAAGGCTTATTTGAATCCATTTGGTCTTCAGCTTTAGATGTTGAGTATACCTTTGTTGTTTCTATGTTACATGTACGTATACTTTTATTATGGGCATTTCTTGTATTGCATTTAATTCAAAAATAATTAACACAGCCTTAATGTATTGAACTAACTTTTTATTATGATAATTTACAATATTAAGATAAATTTCTTCCCAATTTTGGCTAATAAAAACAACAACTTATAAATAAGGGCTATGAAATATCAACAAGAAAATGTGTTCACAGAAAATATTAATTATTGCAAGTTACAAGTACTTATGTATTCATAAGAAGAGGTCACTTTCAAAATAAAAAAATCAATCAACCTTATTAACCTTCTTTTTATGTCCACCAGTATATACTGGGGGACATATTGTTTTTGCCCTGTCTGTTGGTTTGTTGGTTTGTGTTTTGGTTTGTTTGCGTCAAACTTTATCATTGGCCATAATTTTTGCAATATTGAAGATAGCAACTTGATATTTGGCATGCATGTGTATCTCATGGAACTGCACATTTTGAGTGGTGAAAGGTCAAGGTTAATGTCATCCTTCAAGGTCAAAGGTCAAATATATGGGTCAAAATCGCTCAAAAGGGGACATAGTGTTTCACAAACACATCTTGTTTTTTCTTGCAATCTTACATCATAAAATAATCTAACCCAGTATATCAAGAACCAGTATTTCAGCACAGTTATTGTTGTTTTAGTATTCATTTATGTCGTTGCTAAAGAGATTATGTTATTATCTGTTGTAGATTTTTCTGACTTTCTTTATTAAAATGTTTTATCTTGATGTAAACACTCTTACTTGCAGATGAAATCATCATAATTTAATAGCCAGACATTTGAATATGCACCTTTAGGCTTACTAAGCTTCTCATTGACTCAAGACAAACACAGCTTTGGAAATTGAGACACTTAAGTATTGCATCAAGCAATGATAAATCTGATAGAGATAAAACAAATCCCAATTTCATGAACTGACTGTCTTTTATAATTTGATCACATTTATTTTCTGGAACCTGTCTTAGCATTTGGTATTTCAATAATAATCTTGCTGGTTTCAATTAATTCTATGTAGTTTTCTGGAATGTAAAGCAGCCCAGATAGAATCCTGCTAATGACCAGAATTACCATAAATAATTATGGGGTAACCATTTGTGATTCAAACAAGCAGCTTCCATTGATTGCAGCGTTTGTGCAAACTTTGGAAAATATATTAAATTGGGCTGTAAAGAATAATCACGGATAGATACATGTATCTCCCCACAGATAATTCCACAAGAACAGACATATTGTCTTGCAGACATATCAGTGAGTGCTTGCTCATACTGAGAATACTTTTAAGATTTATTCTGCAAGCAAATTTATGCTCAACCTATCAAATTATAAGTTTGTCCCTCTATCCTAGCATTATTCATCAAACATTGCCATATAGAAACTTGTTATGACCAAGAAAAGAAGAAGTATCCCCGCAGAACATTACGAGAAAGGCGGCTTTGGTGCGAGAAAGAAATGGAAAAAGATATATGATGTCATTAGGATTCTCAAGGGGCACATTCTGGTGTAAGGGTAACAGGATTTGCCTACACTTTGATTAAATGTAAGAGACATGCAACGTCCAGGGCTGTCGCCAGTATTCAATGTTGGGATTATGGATGCAGGATACCGGCATTGTGACACTGTGGATAATGGTGGTAACAAGCACTCATTACTGGGAGAAATAGTGAAGAGAATTGATTGGTTCGAATGTTGGGGCGATAATTGTGGTTTAGCCTAAGGCCTTTCGTTGCCTTAATTGGTAATTCTTGTAGTGCTGAAGAATAGGTGAAAAGGACGAAGTAGTAATTATTGTGTGAGTATATAACAAATATTTTGCTTTTTGAGGAGCATATAGAAGGGCAGCTGTATATTTATTGAAGTTGCATGATATGGTATATCATTTGCACAAGATTTTCTTAGAAATAAAAGGGTTGTATGTCATGTTGCATAAAGAGGAGAAATCAGTTATTTTCCACTTACTAAGCTGTCTAACCATCAATAATGTCTTACAGGTCAGTGTTTCATATAATTAAAACTTCCCATTTAATGTAGGCTGTTTAGTATAACATAAATATAATAGATTTTATGTACAAATGTTGGAAAGTTATTATAGTGAGTGTGATTGTTCCGTCACCAAAATTAGCATTTTGTCCATACATTACGTCCATCTGTGATTCCGTCCGTCTGTCATTCCATCTTTCCGTCTGTCAGAAAATTTTGAAATTGGCGGGGGATATTAAGTCAAGAGTGGAGGGGGCCATCACTATGGTGACAATCTCGAGCTTAGTCAACTATTTACAAGAAAATGATGTAAGTTCTGGAAAAAATGATTTCCCTAAAGGTCAAATTGTTTCTTATGATCAGATGTTTTCTTTCAATTACATAAAACAATCCAACCCAGTTTATCAGAACTAGCATTTCAAAGCTGGTAATTGTCTAGTATTAATTTATTTTGTAGCTCAAGAGATGAAGTGATAATCTGTTCTAGATTTTTCTGACTATTTATCTTGTTGTAAACAATCTTTCTTGCAGATGAAATCATCATTATTTCATAGCCAGATAATGTTAATATTCGCTTTAGACCTACTGAGTCTCTCATTAACTGAAGACAAACACAGCTTTGGAAATTGAGATACTAAAGAATTGCATCAAGCAATGATGAATCTGATAGAGATAAAACAAATCCCAATTTCATGAACTGCCTGTCTTTTCTAAATTGATAACATTTATTTCCTGGAACCTGTCTTAGCATAAGAGTATGAAAATAAATTATTTTTTTTGGTAAAATTCTGGGCCAGTATATAAAATGCAACATTTAGTTCATTTCCTGATCCAGCTCTATGGGTTGAACCTTAGTTTATATAATATGAAAAACACTTATTCTCATTTTTTTTGTAGAACATGTGTTTTAGCAAAAAAGCAACTACAACAATTTCCCAATTTAAGACAAAACAACGTGACTTTCTTTTCCCAATCCAAAGGGCCCACAGCCCCATTCCCTAAATGGTGCAAAAAATGTTTGAGCAGCCCTATGCATGCATCATTCAGCCAGTATTGTTCCAGTACATGAAGCTGCAATCTCTTCAGTTAATGGTCCAATCACCACTCCACCATCATCAGTGTCTGACATATGGCTGTCAGGGGACCTTTACTCCCAGTGTTTCAACTTAAAACATTGTTGTTCCTCATAAAACATTCATCACTCACTCTTCCTGGCTTCATTTGATAGCTGTGCAATCAGGAATATTGTTTTCAGGACTCATTGTCATAATGAATGTATTCTATGTTTTACCATGTAACATTAGCTTTTTCCATTCATGTGTAATTGACCGCTACCTACAGTACCCATTAAGGGCTTTTATACAATGATAGTAACCAATTGATGTTTTATGTCCAAAGAAAAATACCGTTATTTTTTTATAATATTTTTTAAAATGAATTACTAAGTATTTGTTAGAGAACTCTTTCGCCTCATGTACAAATTTACATTAAAGTTTGGTTGTTATAATTATTTAACGACCCATTACTACCCAAAATCAACGAAAATTTCATACAATATTTCGTAAAATAAAGTTACAAAATTAAGAATCAGTGTTCCATTAAGCAATTGCCGAAATTTAAACGCCAGATTTGTGCTGGTAACATAGATGTTTGTATATATAAAATGCATGTTTTTTTTTTGTGAAACAATTAATTCCATTTTAATTTTCCGCAAATATATCTATTCATACGACACACAAACACTAAAATGGTACCATGTTAGTGTTCATGTGTCATATGAATAGAAAGCAGTGCAGGAAATTAAAATGGAATTAATTTTGTCACAAAAAAATAAAAACGTGCATTTTATATCTACAAACATCTATGTTACCAGACCACATCTTGCTTTGAAATTTTGGCTTTTGCTATAAGGAGCATTGATTTTTTATTGGGTAACTTTATTTAACGAAATACTTAACAAAATTTCTGTTGATTTTTTTAGTAGTAATGGGTCTTTAATTAAATTAAAGTAGATTGGGATACCTAAGTACTACTAACCCTAAAGATTTACCATACTATTGTACATGGACACACATTTATATCTGTGACTACGATTTGGCTGATAGAATCTTAATGACAACAATCTTCAGATTTATATGATCACTTATTTACTGACTATTTCATCCAATCTGGTATCCCAGTAAACAATCTAGAGCAATTGTATCAGTTGAATGTTCACATTTTATTTTGTCCAGTATATTTTCCCCTGCGGAGAAAGACGGAGGGATATAGAATTGGCATTGTCCGTCCGTCTGTCAGTCCGTCCGTCCTTCTGTCACAAAACTTTTCACGGCTATATAAGATTTCAACATGAAACTTCAAGGGTGTGTAGAAATCAATGGGAAGAAGTGTCATATACAAGAACCATAATCCTACACTTTCTTAAATAAGAGTTATTGCCCTTTGTTGTTTTTGTATGATTTAACTTTTCAGGGCTATATCTCAGAAACGCTACACGATTTCAACACGCAACTTCATGGGTGTATAGACATCAATGAGGAAAATTGCAATGCATTAAAACAATTACCCTACACTTAAGTATTTTTAAGGATTATACCGTATATCAAGGGATTTGCACACATCCATAAACAAAATTTATTTAGTGGGGATATCAATTCAACGAATTTGCTTGTTTATATGCCATTACTCTAGGTAACTTTTGGATGAAGCTATGAAAATAACAGCAAATGCATGAGAGTGTATTTATATTTTATGCCAGTAAGCAATTCAAATTCAGTGGTTCAAACACTTAGAAATATGTTTGCTAGCTTTGGGTGCACACTTGTACTGTAATGTTTGAGATGTAAGTGATTTACTGGCATGAACAGAACTGAATTAATTTGATGGTAGCAGGGAAATAATGGGGTAATGTTTGTAGGTACAGTACAGGCACCGCGTACTTAAACAAAAACGCCTGTCCGCTGTGTTCACTTTTCGCTACGGTTGACATTTCGCGGGGGGCGGACACGCTACTGACCTCGGTGTTCGGCGAACACCCAAAATCGCCGCGATTGCACGCTATCGTTAATGGGAACCTGTAAAAACCTGTCTGCGAGGGTCAATCACGCATTTTAAATGTAAATGTACACAAGAAAATCATATACTACATGTAGATATTATGTGCTCATTTATGCATACTTAAGTTCCGACAGTATGTGAAGTCGGAAATGTAAATAAACAGACATTCCCAAAAGTGTCGGACCGTCGGACCTGACCGNAATACAATACGTTTATTTTCAATTATTTTATTTTTATCAAACACGATGAACACAGCGGTACATATAATGGGTCCGCGGTGTTTCGCGGTAATCGCCTTATGGCAAACGGCCCCCCCGACATTTGATCCGAACACCCATTGTGGGGTTCATTTTGGTAGGCGAACACAGTGAGATGAACACCGCAGCGAGTGGCGTTTGTTTAAGTACGCGGTGCCTGTACTGTATGTAACGATAATTCATTGAGTAAAGATAAAGGAAAAGTAGCTAACTGTAGTCTCAGCCAAGGAATCCTAATGAGTAATTTGTGACATATGTATTTTATGATAGGTCCTTATTGTTTTGTATTATGTGATGAATTTATAGCAAATGTTTCTGTCTGTAATGTGTAAACACTTAATGTTTGGTTTGTTATGCCATTGAAAAAGAACTGCAATAAGCATTAAAGTAAGTTTATTATTTCCTTATTGCAGAACATGTATAATTATTTAATATATATGACTTGATTTATGTGCATACTGCATTTTGTTTAACAATTGAGATGTTTCGTTTGTTAAGTGATGTACTTGTCAAACAGTATGACTGTTTTCTATGTTAATCGTACCCCAGAGTTTAATAACTGCTTAATACATGCTTTAAGAACAGAAATCTGTGCCTGAACAAGCTGACAGTGCAGGGAATTTAATGGAAGGACATTTTTATTTCTACCCATTGTTTAATAGCTCCTGTTGCTATGGTGTCTGTTGTATCCAGGAAGTTAGGGGACGTTTAAAAGGTGACGAAATTACTGGTAATTACTAAGTCAATGTTTCAGTGGATTTTAATTGTTCGTTACCATGGCAGTGCTACTGGAGAACTTAATTGCTCCAAAGCACGTTCTTGACAAATATGTTTCTAAAAGCTTCTGCTGTATTGAGGGGTGGTGCAATCGGTATGTACAGGTCATATTAATGGATTGCAATTGGAATATTGAAAGGTAGTTTTTCATTTACTTTAATTTCAGTAATATTGTCACACTGTTATAGATGTTTGTAATCTTTGGGTAGATATGGTAATCTCTTTAACACTTAAACACTTCATTAAAACTCAATAAAAGTGATGAATTAACGAGTATCCGAAACATGTTAGGTTGTAATAATTAGCTGATATTATGCCCATTCAACTGTGTTTTCATTGATCTGCAATAGATTCAGGTTATCATGATGATTTTAGTAATTTTACATAAAGGATACTTTCGGAGTATACTCGGTCATTATTGATCTGTTAAGCTAAGGTCGTTAAATAGGGAATGTTTTGGACTGTCATATGGCATATAATAATCTGAAATAGTGCATAATAGATTANTCACCACAATATCCCCACCTTTTTTTCAAAAAGTGTGGGGATAATAAATTTTATGTACAAATGTTGGAAAATTATTATAGTGAGTGTGATTGTTCTGTCACCAAAATTAGCATTTTGTCCATACAAGACACAATTCATAGCTATAACTTGAGAGCAAGAATGTGACAAGTCCTCTATTTAACCCCGGCCAAAGGCGAATGGATATAGAATTTGGGTTGTCCGTCCCTCATTACGTCCATCTGTGATTCCGTCCGTCTGTCATTCCATCTTTCCATCTGTCAGAAAAATTTGAAATTGGCGGGGGATATTAATTCAACGAATTTGCTTGTTTACAACTGAGACTCAGAGAGTGGAGGGGGCCATCACTATGGTGACAATCTCGAGCTTAGTCAACTATTTACAAGAAAATAATGTAAGTACTGGAAAAAATGATTTCCCTGAAGGTCACATTCTTTCTTATGATCAGATGTTTTTTTAAAATTACATAAAACAATTAAACCCACTTTATCAGAACTAGCATTTCAAAGCTGGTAATTGTCTAGTATTAATTTATTTTGTAGCTCAAGAGATGAAGTGATAATCTTTTCTAGATTTTTCTGACTATCTTGTTGTAAACAATCTTTCTTGCAGATGAAATCATCATCATTTCATAGCCAGATAATGTTAATATTCGCTTTAAGACCTACTGAGTCTCTCATTAACTGAAGACAAACACAGCTTTGGAAATTGAGATACTAAAATATTGCATCAAGCAATGATGAATCTGATAGAGATAAAACAAATCCCAATTTCATGAACTGACTGTCTTTTATAATTTGATCACATTTTTTTCCTGGAACCTGTCTTAGCATTTGGTATTTCAATGATAAACTTGCTGGTTTCAATTAATTCTATGTAGTTTTCTGGCATGTGAAGCAGCCAAAAAAGAATCCTGCTAATGACCAGTATTACCATGAATAATTACAGGGTAACCATTTGTGATTCAAAGGAGCAGCTTCCATTGATTGCAGCGTATGTGCAGACTTTGAAAAATATATTTATTGGGCTGTAAAGAATCAAGGATAGATATCTCCCAACAGATAATTCCAGAAGAACAGACATATTGTCTTGCAAACATGTCAGTGAGTTCTTGCCTGATACTTAAACAATTATGTATCTAAGCGGTGTTCAGTTTGATTCCATACATACTTGCTTTAAAAAATAAAAGTGTTGATTTTTATTCAATAGGAAACAAAAATAAAGTGGCAAACAAAATATAAATGTGCTTGGTGTCAATATAACTTAATGAAATTTACATGCACTTAAAACAGAGCAAAAGTTTGAGTACTACTATATTGTTTGCTTTATCTTCAAGAAGACAAAGACATAAACATATTTTTCAAACCTTCATTCAAACTTGCACGAAATTAATGTTGTTTAAAAATTGTGCTTGTTTCAGTGTTTTTTTTTGTGGTAAAATTCCGGGCCAGTAAATTAAATGCAACATTTAGTTCATTTCCTGATCCAGCTCTATGGGTTGAACCTTAGTTTATATAATATGAAAAACACTAAGTCTTATTCTCATTTTTTTTGTAGTACATGTGTATAAGCAAAAAAACAACTACAACAATTTCCCATTTTAAGACAAAACAACGTTACTATCTTTTCCCAATCCAAAGGGTCCCCGGCCCCATTCCCTAAATGGTGCAAAAAATGTTTGAGCGGCCCTATGCATGCATCATTCAGCCAGTATTGTTCCAGTACATGAAGCTGCAATCTCCACAGTTAACCCTTTGCATGCTGGGATATTTGTCGTCTGCT
>VMBQ01010898.1:0-16352 GCA_007657795.1 Dreissena rostriformis | reverse complement strand
GCCAAGTATTTGTTTTATATGAATTTTGGGACTTTTTATGTTGAAAATCTAAAAAAAAAATAATATATATATAAATCATAGTTATACATTATTATAGAGGAAAACTTTTTTTCAGAGGTTTTCTCACTGTTGTGCTCAATGTTGGTCTGTATGGCATATTTGTGACGTAAACACATTCATTGAAACAGGCGTTATATTTAATGAAAAATAAACCACACTGTCGATCCTTGATTTTTGTTTCATTTAGATACCGGCTAAAGATAGCTGTAGCAAACTACAACACATATATAATTCTATGAGTAACAAACAAAAAAATCACACCTTATCAAAATGTCATAAAAATGTATGATTTACTTAAAAAAAAATGTCAGTCAATGTAGACTTAAAAAAATCAATATTGATTTCAGTATTATAACATTACAGTGGCGTATCAAAAACTAATTGGTTATTATAATTTCCAAAACACTTATGAAAGATACCGAAGTTCATGTATGTAGTGAATGATTGTTTAAAATATACGCACACATTGTATTTTGTTGTAATTCTATTCACATGCACACGTTTTATAAGTGTGTACAGGTTTTCAAATAATTAAATTACTTTTGTTGAATTATGGTTATTTCGTACATTAACTGTGTGTATATATTGTTTTCGTATTCATTTTCTTACCAATTCCAATAATATATAACTGCTTAAAGATACATGTATGCAAAACAATAGAATGCCGTGATTGGTCAAGTCATGTAAAGAATTGCAATTAATACCGTTGATGTACCCCTTTAATTGTCTTATATACATCTAGTTTTAAGTTGGCTACTTCCTACTTTTACTGATCTCGATACATATTGTTAATTATTTGGGTCTTGATTAAAATGAAATCTACTTTTGCATTGGCATACAGCCAAACAATGGTCAAGTCATGTTAAGAATTACAATTAATACCGTTGATATGCCCCTTTAAATGTATTGCTCACATCTTGTTTTGGATGCTGTATTAACCTACTTTTACTGATCTGGATACACATTATTTGTGATTTATTTAAATCTTACTATACATTTACTAGTTTGTGTAACAAACTTTTCCATGTATATTGTTTTGATTTGTTGTTAATTGTATTTTACTACATGCAGATAAACTTCGATTGTTAACAAACGACCCTGGTGACCTATGTTTGTTTTATATTTTTATAAAGTAATAAATAATGAAACATTTGGGTTATTTTGTACAAAATCTAGGTATGGGAAAGACTTTAATAATAATAACAGTAACATGCATGGAATTGATTTTCATATGTGAAATTATGTTGTTGTTGTTTTTCATAAATTAATGCCCCGAAAAATCCATTTATGTTTTTTTTTTATGAATTTGCAGTTAAGTTAAATCAGTATTATACAAACAGAGAGAGATATAGGTTTTTTTTCAACAGTTGTATCACTAATTTACACGATTTGGGTGTGTTTGCCTTATTTTTAATTTATACTTATGCTTAAATAGGTATGTTGTTTAAGTGCGAATAAAAAATAACAACACTGGTGACCCATGTTTTTTATTTAATTTTTCTATCCACATCAGATGGTTCTAGCTAAATAATAAAAATGATCAAATTCTAGGTAAAAGAAAATTTGCATTGAAACTGCAGCATACGTCCTTAATCAGCGTTAGAAAATGAACATATCTATGAGTTTCGTAAATCTATAAATCCTGATCAAGTTGTTGAGAACATCATTGATGTTAGAATGCGTATATAAACATACACACATTTATAAATTGTTACTAATATGGAGCATACGTAAGAAATTTTATTTTTATATTCATTTTTTAGCAATCAGTCTAACGTGAAAAGGAGCTAAACAGGTATGTTTATTTAAAACACATGCGTTTCAATCTTTTTGACATCATTTTCTAGGCTCATATCGCAATGATCTGTTGATTTTATGAACACCGGTTAGAAGGGTCATAATATTTGATTACCATTAATTGTAAATCGTTTAGTTTCACGCTAATATTTTACCCAATCACCGACTGAGAAAAACGTATAAGCAGAATGTTTCAGAATTTGGTTTCAAAACTAGCTGAAAATAAATTAGTAAACATCAACAAGAACACATATAATATGAAGCCGAGAAAAAAGAACAAAAAGTGTGTGTCCCTAAATGCACGAAAACTTAACATTATATATAAGCTTTAAAATTGGTGTTTGTGTTAACCATGTTTTACTTTTCTGGATACACAGTCCTTTTTAGGTTTCTGTTTCTATAAACAGTTACATCTGCTTTCAATAAATCACAACATGTATTTGTATGTATGTTGGAACTAAGCATGTGTATTTTTTTACTTTGATATTTTTGTATGTCTCTTCATGTAGTTAAACTGTTGTTGTGAAAAGAAAAACTACTTTGGTGATTTCTTTCTTTTTAATTGATAAGTCATGACTCATTGGAGTGAGTTTAGATTCAATCTATGTATGAATAGGCAAGTTATCCGAAAAAAAGAACATAGTTTCATATACAAAGGACTTGTATGTATGTGAAATTTCGTTTTGCTGTTTATGCATCACATGGAAATAAAACATTCAGACTTTGTATCTTATTGCTTGAGGTAAATTATTCCTAGAACAGCTTCGAAAGGCAAACACTTTTTACGGGAACCTTTGAAATTTTAAATTGTCCACTTTCTTTAAAACTTGACTCATTATCAACACTGTTTTGCTCTTCGTTGACCATGGACCTTGTTTTGTTGTTATGGACATAAACATTTGGCTAAACATAATCACCAATTTTCTCAGAATGTTAAACTGATGATAATGTTTTGAAGATTTGTTTACAGATTTGTGCTGGGTTTATTTTTGGACAGTTCTCAAGAGAGTATGTAAGATTTTAATATCAGGATTTTATTTTCGTAATCTAAAACAAACCGATGAATATGAGATAGGGATGATATATCATATTAAATTAAACTCTTTTTAGACGAGTTTATACGAAATCAGTGTCAACATTCTAAAATCATCATTTGAATATGAATGAGGATTGAAACATGGAATTAATAACACATCTAAATATGGTACAACAAATCAAATATTGTTTATTTCAACATAATTTATAACGAACAAGTTTACGCCGATAACGACACGTCCACTTGTTTTTTTTGCTGCAAAATCAAAATAAAGACTTTGTATCGTTTGAATGAATCTGCACAAACTAGTTGTGCAAAGTTGTGCAAGTCTTGTTTGCATGAAGGAGTTTTCTGCTGTACACAGAAAATAATTTTTGATCGAATACAACTCTATTTTATGTTGTTTTCTGGTATCACTTCTTCTTGTTTTTTTTATTAATGTTTTATCTGTTTTGAAAAAAAGTGATAGAAATGTAAATGCTCGCTTCGATAAATTTCATGTAGAAACAAAATGCGTCTTTGTGTCGTTTGGGGATTTTCCAACGGTGTACATGTACTTTGTACATGAATGCGTTTTCAACTGTACAAATGAAAATAGCGATTGTTTTATTTTCTTGTACTTCTTCTGAACTTTTATTATAGTATTTGTATTCGTGAATGTTTAATCTGTCTAAAACAAGTAAAAAAGCATATTTGTATACCCGTTTCGCATAAATGATAAAAAATAAAATGACTGTGTGATTTTACCCAGGATCTTTCGTATCAAAAGCTCATCCCTAACTAGTGTTATATCGCTTGTTTCAATGTATAATGTTTACAATATTTTTGTATCAATGACATTTCTTTTCAAAAATTGTCAGTGCCATGCACATCTTATTCACTAAGAAGTTTTATATTTCAACGATTGTTTTAAACCTATTTTAGCTAGATTGCATTATAAGTACTTACTAGTCCCTTTCCTGGGCCTAGAACCAGAACTTGGTGTCTTTGGGGAGATCTCAAGAACACTCCCACAGTGGGGATCGAACCAGTGACCTCCCGGTCGCTAGGCGGACAGCGTATCCAATACACCACGGCGCCCTGTATTTCAACGAATAATAATGTTATCACACCCATTATTAAGAAAACTGCAATTTGACATATTAGATTAATTAAGTATATAATTACTCGTGCGTTTGTTTATTGTGACGTTTACCCAGGATTTTTTCCTAATACAAACGTCATAAACTCGCGACATTTGGTAGTCATTCGAATACTTGCTGCAATTTCCCTTTATTAACTTGGTCACTCAAATGTATAAGGTTTTGGCGAGTCTTGTGCTGTGGTGTAAGAAACAGAAGGAAACCCCACTAGTCCGGTATGGTGGCCACCAACTAGACTTCGATCTTTTTCAAAAAGAGGTAGAACCGATAAAACATGTTTGACTGTATAATCCAGAATTTGACATTTATCAATAGCAAATAAATTGTTAGAAAAATGTCCCACTTTAAGACCCGAATTACCAAAATTCTTCTTCTGCAATCATCAAATTGAAATTTTACATTGTTGCTTTCCGATTGTTGAGCGTGAAGCAAAGACCTATAAAACAATATCGTGTCATCGCGAGTCCCCGTCAATTCTCCCGGCCCTCGTGATTCCAGTCAAGTGAGAAAGTGACGCGCGTCGTGTTATCGTGATAATCATATCTACACATGTTCAAACATATGGTATCACAGGCATAACAGTAAACGCTCTTTATCCACAATGGGAACTTGGTATCTCTGGGAAAGAATTCGTTTGCGCCTATATCGCAGATGTGTACTCAATATGTTTATTGTCTTGCTTTTATTATTTATCCGTAGTAAGTGAAGTAAAATCAATATATTTCTTTCCTGTTTTACATTTGAATACTAAATTTACACTTTATTTTGCAAATTAAATAGAGTAAAAAATTAGTTAAGGAAATAAAGAGAACGTCGCCGGAACAGTTAAATATAAAGTCATCCGTTTTATTTCAACCTTTAGGTTGTTGTATTAATTTTAAAATGATGCTTAATTTAGAAACATTAATAAAATTACAGTTTTAGGACGATATGAACTTTTCAATAAAAAAGTCTGCCTCGGCCTATAATCTGTTCTTTAATGATTTTTTTCTGAACTAGTTCAGTTCAGTTAAAATCGCTTAATTCATTTCCGGCTATAGCTTTTCATATTACCTCGATATTGATAAGTTGAGATAAAAGGCACATATGTACATTTCAAAAAGAAAATTTGCATCAGCCTGAAATTTTGCAAAGATTCGCTATTGAATATCTCCGTGACTATTGACATTAGAATCTAAAGGTTTAAAAATAAACAATATCATAAAATTAAAACTCATACGTAAATTAGAAGTATTTATAAAGAAACATTAAAGTTTTAGGCAAAGGCAAATATGTACTTTTAAATATTCTAACTTGGCCTGATTTTTTTAAAGTTTCGCTAAAGAATATTTCCGGAAATATTGCAGTTAAAATCACAAAAACTTCATTTGCGGCTTTAGATTTTTTTATTATCTTTGAAATGATTTTCACATACGAAATATAAAAAACGAAAAAGTAAACTTAAGGCAAACGCAGGTATTTACTTTTCAATAAATCTGCATCGGCCTGAAATGATACAAAGCTTCGCTTATGAATATCTCCGAGATTATTCAAGTTAAAATCAAAAAAAGTTTTCGGATACGTGTATAATTTTATATTACTTTTAAAATGATACGTAAATCAGAAGTATTTTTTTTAAAGAAACCAAAATGTTTTAGGCAAATGCAGATGTACACTTTTATACAGTCTTAGGCCTGGTTTCCATGTCTCCGCGTCCGCGTTCCGTGTCCGTGTGTCCGTTTCCGCGAAAAAACGAACTGGTTGAAATTTGTTTGAGCTATTCCATGTATCCGCGTTCCGCGTCCGCATTTTTCGTCCGCGTATTGCGTCCGTGAAAAATCGCTTTTTGACGATTTTTCACGGACGCGGACGCGGACTCAGTACACGGACGGCAGTCAACATGAAAGGTCGACTTTCAAGCATAGATATTAGTGAAAAAATAATAAATTTAGTAAGGAATCACCCTAAAATAAACAACTTACGTATGAAAGAATACAAAGACAAGTATGTGCCGTAAGTTTGACGGTTTCTTATGATGGCACGTGTCCAGTACCTATGTCTGCGTTTCCGTCTACTAACATGGAGTACCGCCGCATCAGTCATCATTGGAAATGTGTGCTCTTCTAATAACGACATCCTAATCCAAGTACAACCACGTTTGGAATGAGCTTTTTTACACGGAAAGGCTAAAATAATAAGCGGATGCATGGAATAGATACTCCGTGTCCGTTTACGAAACGCGGACACAGAACGCGGAGGGCGGACACGGATGCATGGAAACCCGGCCTTACTCCGGCTGAAATATGTCAAAGTTTCGCAAATGAATATCTCGGGAACATTTTAAGCTAAAATTTAAGTTAATTTATGGCTAAAGATTTGTTTATTACATTTAAAATGTAGAAGGATTAATAACGAAATCATAAAGTATTTTGAAAAGGTACATACATGTATATACGTTTAAATAGTCTCCCTCAACCTGAAATTTCTCAAAGAATCGTTATTTAATATCTCCCAAAATATTAAAGTTAAAAGCATTAATTTATTAACTATAGCTTTTTATATCAACTTTGTACTTATACTTAATTCATTGTTTCCAAAAAGAAATAATGAAGTTTGAGAGAGATTCGTATTGAAAGGTGTACTTGTAGAAAAGCTAACTCGGTCGTAAATACTAGTATGACGTATTATTATAAATATCGAAACATTGTTATATGTTTCACATGTTTTCAGTTCTATTGTGCGAAGTAATGAAATGTTGTTTATTGGAATCAAGCGGGCGAACACCCTGCCGTAGCGCGTGATAACGCCAAATAACAGAGGGCTGAGAGAAAAAACGAGCTGTCCCGCAGTCGTGCATCGATGTTTCCAATCTTAGTTTATTGATAGATCTTTGGCATGAAGCTCATCGTTTCGCATCAGCGATTCTTTCCCTTTTATAATACCGGTAAACGGCACTTTCCAAATCGAGCAAAAATGCAAAAAAAATCCATTGGCGCCCTACAAAAATCCCAAAACGATCGATAGTTGCGGTCGTTTCGTTCCATACTCGAACTCTCGGCGAGTGATCAAATCACGTCAATAAGCTGTGAGTAACCTCGCGCTTGACCAATTCGAGTTGTATAACACAGCGCATTCAATCTATAGAGCTGTTTCCGTTTCCGTTTTATTGTGCAATCGAATTTTGAACCAGATCGTTGATTTTACTGAAATGAGTTATACTATCAGATACTGCTCGAAAAAACAAATACATTGTGATCAGTCACATTGATGCAGTTCATTGACAAAGTTTGGCATAACGAAAAAGGCTACAGGATCTTTTCAGTCTATTGCAGTTGTCCATGACCAGTCTAGCGACATTCACTGAAAAGGAGCCATTCTTGATATCGGGTGACTATCATCCAAACAGGAGACTTAATCGTAGCTCATATGACCCAGTTTCAATCCCTGCTAAGATTTCATTGGGACAAATGTTCTGACCAAGTTTCATGAAGATTGGACAATAAATGTGACCTCTAGAGTGTTAACAAGGTAAATGTTGACGCCGCACGACGCACGACGAACGACGAACAAAAGGCGATCACAATAGCTCACGTTGTGAGCACGTTGTGCTCAGGTGAGCTAAAAATGGTGTACACATTCAAATTCAGGGGTGGCTCTCGTGGAGGCGAATTGAATGGATGCTCTTTCTGGAGACAAGCTGTACGTGTGCACATACAGCATGTCCCCAGAAATCACACCCTTCGTGCTCACGCCCCAACCACTTACCATAGAGCCGATGCTTTTCCTTAAACAATTAATCTTGTACATAATTAAAAATGAGCCCACACACTGCACACTTATAAGCTGCGCTCTCTTCCTGATAGCTATTGCTTCCTCCCTTTTTCCTGTCATATTTGTTTATTTTCTTGGCCAGTTTGGAAGGCGTCTTTTAAGGTGTGCCTTGGGGAACTGTTTGCCGGGTTACAGTTGCCTAAATAGAATGGCCAGCCTGTAATCCTACATGGCGCACTTCCACTGCTGGAAAGCTGGAACTTATCTTCCTCCCGCTCTCACTGGTCTTGAACCACTAAATATTATAATGCATCCAGTTATTTTATTAGTGTTTTCATTGAAATATAGATCTAGTTGGTATTTTCCGAAAAGTGTCTGTTTAGCTGAATCTTGCCACAGTTGCACACAATTTTTAATGAAACAGCTTACAGTTTATAATTTGTAGAATTGAAGGGAAGCCAATACAACATGCCTGAGTAACAAGATTTAATATGTAAAGATCTATGTGAAAACACAAATTAAAAAAAATGATGTGAGACTCGTTTTCTGTGTATTTACTTCAAATGTTATCAGTTAACATTTACCGATTTCTGAAAATCACGTTTGTCACTTATGTTGCCATCTAGAATAGGCCCAACATGGTGTGTGCTTGACGACTGAAACATATATAGTTTAATAAACATTAATTACATCACTATAGATATAATTTTTTTCAAACACCAGTATGCATACGTACATGATGTTTTAAACAATATCATAAAACAAAAAAAAACTTATCATAATCCTGCATGTTCCAGTTATTTACAACAGGGTGTAATGGTTGAATATGTAGTCATTGAACTTATAATGCCTCCCTTCGAAGAAGAGGGTGTATATTGTTTTGCTGTATGTCGGTCGGTCGATCGGTATATCGGTCGGTCGGTCGGTCAAAAACTTGTGAACGGATTGACAAATTAGATTGATACTTACCATGTGCATTCGCCTTTGCCAATTGATGACCCCTATTAAAATTGGGGTCACTAGGTCAAAGGTCAAGGTCACTATCACACTCAGAGTGAAACTTGTTTCAGATCAATAACTTGTGAACGGAGGGACCGATTGGCTTGATACTTCCCATGTGCGTTGGCGTTGGACAGTAGATGGCCCCTATTGAAATTTGGTAAACTATGTTAAAGGTCAAGGTCACACAAAGTGTGCAATCGTTTCCGATCAATAACTCGTTAACTGATTCACAGATTGGCTTGATACTTCCCATTTGCATTGGCCTTGGACAGTAGATGACCCCTATTGAAATTGGGGTCACTATGTCAAAGTTCAATGTTACTGGCACAATAAGTGTGAACATCGTTTCCGATTATGGTCAGTTTTATTGCAGAAAATCTTGTGTCAATTCCCTGTTTCGGNGGGGGGGGGGGATCTGTCTCCGACCACGGAACTCTTGATTGTTATATCTTATATTTCATGACCGGTTTACTGGAATATGTCAATGCTTGGAATAATTTATTATCCCTCGTTGGATATCAAGGTCAGTGTGCGATCAGTGTGTCTTGAAATCGTAGATGAAAGCCTTAATAGAATAAAGACTTTTGTTATTATAACACATTCTCAATCTAAACTTTTCGTGGTTAGATTTATCATTCAAAAAAGGCAATAAGATATTAATGTGCGATTTAAATTGGTGCAGAGAATTCAATCGTGAAGAACAAACAAAAGTGAAATACATAAATAGGACACATGTAATATGATATGATGAAGAACAATATATATGTACTAAAACAAGTTCACTTTAAATATATACGTTCACATATATATAATATGGAGTTCCTATATGTCTTAAATTATGCAAATATCAGCATATACATGAATAAAACATATTAAACAAGACTAAAAATTGTATTCATAAATAAGGATAAACTATATAACAAACATTTTATGCGTTGGATACGCGACTAACAACTTCAAACAACAACCATAAAACCTTTGTTTTCATTTTCATTATTTTGAAACGTAAATAATCAACCGTTTTGTTAAAAAAAAGGAGTAAATGACGAATATCTTTTTTGATAAATCATATCACTTGTTTAAACTAGAATTAATGTGTTGGAAAGGTAGAACCATAACATCAACACAATTCATTCGTGTTCAAAGATAAAATCTCTCTGAATTAAACGAGGATATCGTCCACTAATTTCTCGCATCTGTTAATACGACACAGAGATTTACAAGTAAATAAAATCTCTATGAATTAAATGCGGTTATCGCCAACTAATTGTTCGTATTTGTGCATCCGACACATTGACTCACGATTGCTAAAATAAAATATGTATAAATTAAATGCGGATAACTTCCTTTGTACAACAGATGGCCCACATAGTCATGGCATCGCCGAAAACTACCACAGAGGCAATATCCGACAATGTTCAACAATCATAACGCACTTGGATACTAACAAACAACTCACACACAACATACGTAAAAGCATCTTCGTTCAAATTATTTTGTTATTTAAATCAAGTAAACATTTGTATGTACTTACAAGGAGTAATATCCAGTCACTGTTGAAAGGCTTCGACAAGTATATCCATTTCTGAAACAAGGCTGATTAACACTATTTGTGTGTTGCTGTTGTCATTGTTTTGTGTGTGTGTGCTTGTTTTAGTTATGAATAAGATTAAAAACACACAATATGTAATTTGGATAAAAATGTATATTTGTGTAATTCATGCGTACTTTGACATGAACACTTACAACGTTAATCAACCTAGTAAACACATATTCAAAGTCATTTGTAATTTTCCATGAAAATCATCCAAGTTGTGACACTGGATCTTTTAAAGCGGGTGTATCGATCTTTATGTAAACAATGCAAAATACATGTAACGTTATGAACAACAAACTAGAATAAATGTTCAGATGAAATGGTACCGAAAGATTAACGAAATGAGATCTTTATAAAAAAAATGCAAGTACTTTTTGTTTCTTAAGTAAAAAAACTCTTGGATTTATCAAATTAGTAAATCCCCAATGTTCTTTGCGGATGTCTTCATACGACACTTGAACAGATTTGTTGTTGTGCCGGTGTCGCGTTAAATGTGTAAGATCGTGAAAAAACGTCAGACTAACTGGAAAACCCAGAAGAATGCGCATGCGCAGTTGAATAAAATCAAGCTTCTTCATTGACGTGAGAAACGTAAGACTACTATCTAAGGTAAGATTGCGCAAAAATTCTTTCCATTATTAAAATGTTATTGCAATTGTCTTATTCCATGCATATTAGTCCATGTAGAACTACAATTATGATTTACCATGGATCGTGTGCATGTATTATCTTAAAAGACATTCAGTGCAGAAGAACTTCACTTCGATTTATAATTTCGTTCAACGTCTTGTTAATCAGACTAATTCTGCCACTTTAAAAATGTTAAATTGACTTTTTATATTGAATTTAAACGATTTCAACACAAGTAAGATAATTACTTTGAAAGCGTATGTCTTAAAAACAAAATACAGGCAAAATAATATACATATAAGATAGTTAATTTTGTAATAGGCCAATGCAAGGAAGGCAAACTTGTTGATATCTTTCCTATCAATATGTTCAGACTGATGTTGATAGGAAAACAAAAAACAGCAAATTTACGGAGGATTGTGATATAAATCATTCAATAAAACGAAACGACAAATACACACATACACACCGTTTGGACTTTAAATGCAAGTGAATCTTTTCCAAATTATTGGAATCTACACAACGTGTGTAGCAAAGGTTTCTAAATGTTTACCAAAAGTGTATTTTCAAACAAAATTTAAAACATAGGACAGAAGGATTCGTCAAAGATTAAATATCTTTTTAGTTTGTGGGGTTTGTCAGACCAACACTTTGTAAGCAATTATGATGGTAATGAAGGTGGTTGTGATGGTGACTTTTTATTCTCATGATTACATGATTAGTACTGCCCGCGAGATTTGTCAGACCAACCCTAAATGTGCAATACTAATAATTATGAAGTTGGTAGTGGTGGTGACTTGTCTTTCTAGAGAGTATATGATTATGAATGCCCGTGAGATTTGTCAGATCAACGTTATATATGTTATAATGATGATGATGATGAAGGTGCTTTTGGTGGTAACTTGTCATGACTGAGTGTGAACATGGTTGTGGTTCTTTGAAAAACATGGCCGCCACCATGTTAACACTAGTTATGAATCATGCATTACCTTTGTTTGGAAATCCAATCCTTATTTTTAGATCAACAATATTCTAGATATTTGAGAATGTTAGCAAGGGGGATGACAGACAGTTGGTCTTTTCAAGGGGACAGCAATGTAAGGGTGTTCTTCGTGTCCGTATAAACCACTGAACATTCGCCAGCTGGAAATGTAACCGTATTTACATTCGTTAAAGTTTGTGTTAAGTTAAATAGTTAAGTTTGTATGGTCTGGGTGCATGTCCGATTGAAGATAAAAAAAAAACTAATTAGATGATTGCGGGTTCGATAACCAGTCTGGCCACTATGCGTGTGGGGATGGGTGATGAAATAGTTTTAATGGCTATTCTAACTTTGTTGTCATATCTAAGTATCATCTTTACATAACAGTTCAAAGGTCTTATTTAGGAATGATTGAGCTTTTGTCGACGGTTACTTTTTGTGAACATTTACAGTAATCATTCATCAGCCAATTTACAATAAAAAATGCTATTCAATAAATTTCTAATACTAATTTGTTTTCTTTATATTTGAATCTTTACCTAAAATATTAACTTATTATGGCCACCCACACCAACACTCAAAAATGATTGGCTATGTTTGAATATCAGCTTGTCGTTCTTATTATGTTTGTGTTCTACATACATAACTTATAAAAAATATCGGATACCTGATAATTACAATAATTTAGCATAGATTAAGCAAAAGGTTTGTTTCTGATTTTTACCAACAAAATATTTGTTGCAGCAAATTCATGTGTCGCAGTACAAAATTGTTCAAGATGGCTTGATCAAATAGGAGTCGCAATCCGACTTGGCAACAAACAATGGAAATAGCTGTATGGGATTTTAACCTTGATGGTAGAACATTAGCTTGATACTGATAAGTAAATATAATGTTTGCTTAACGAAGGTCTTCATTTACTTTTATTCAAAAATAAATAATGCGGCAATGTATAATATAGTCAGCTTACCTTTCTGTTGGTGCATTGGAGTTAAGATTATTGTAATGTCATATAATATATAAAGCATATGATAAATCATATGTAATATCATAACATGAAAAGAAAAAAAATAATTTGTGTTATTATGGAGTCCCACTTTGTTTGTCAGTTTGCCCTTAAAATATGGGTAATCAAGAAGACTACACATTTTAAAATATATTTATGTGTCGAAAAGATCTTGTATAATCAGTTCTTATAATAAACCAATGCTGTGGTTTTGTTTAGTAATTGACAATGAATTCTATTTTATTTCCAGATGGCTGAATGATTGGTCCGAGAAAAAAAACACACTATTGAGACAACCACATTTTAGAATATTTCAGGAGTATGTGAGAAGCAGCTTTCTTGTTCATCAAACCTTTCTGTGCTACTTAGTCCACTGCAAAGATCCTCACTTTAAATTACGCTGGATATCCTGTAAAGCTTGCAAACGGTGGCTTCATCTGCATCTTCAACCCAACATGAGACGATTGGTTTGAGTGCGATATCACTATCACACAGTATAGTTGAATTGTTGGGCTTTAAAGGGACTTTTTCACAATTTCAAAATAATTCATATAAATTAGGGATGGGAACGAATACTGAAATGATATTCGAATAGTCGTTTGTCCATATTCGAATATATTCGAATATTCGATTTTTAAACCTTATATTAAAATGTCCGAAATTATGACCGTCCGGAGCAACGTACTATTCCACCATAATACCACTATAACTCGCATCGTTTTTTGCAGCTTTGAAACACTGGATAGAGTAATATTTTTATTAAAAAAAAAATGATAATCATGTTCTTTTTTTTACATAAATACTGTTTATTTTCATAAGATATAAGATATTTCCGGAAAACACATTACCGTAGTTCTAATTTATTTCAATACTTCTAAATGATTTGGATTACTTCCAATCGATAATAGTAATTCTTTTGCTTTCGCTATTTTTTTCTGGAATTCAGAACCACGACGTTTTAATTGGTTTATATTTGAGTACCTAAATTATGATTAGATAATCATTGATTTAATATATGGATAAAGCAATTTAGTTGTAATTGCTTACATGCCGTACGGGACGATCACGATGGACAGTTCCGCTTTTTCGGGCGATTGTCCCGGCGTTCCGATATGATACAATGTGTCCCGACATTCGTAAAACAACGACGTACGTTCTATAAGTTCACAATAAAATTCGCTATTCAAACTCTGTCTGGCTTTAACTTACCATCGCTAATCCCTTTATTGCCCCCTGTTAACAACCCAATTTGCTACTCGAGTGCACCAGTGTTGTTTTTGACACCTTATCGGCAAATTATTGATTTAATCAGGCAATCACACCATGGTGTTTTTATAATAGGGGTCGCTAATTGCTATCAATAGATGTGTCGTACCGAAATTAAAGCAAACTGCGGCCTAATAAAGTCCAAAGATACTGTGTATTATACCACCTGAGGTTAAAGAACCTGTCAAAACACAGATTTTTTATATCAAACAAATTGAATGCTTATAAATCCGATACACATTGATGTGTCACATAAATTAACTTTCATTTTCGATTGATTTTCAGAAAATAGTTTTTACATATTGCATCAATCTTAATATAAAAGTCAATCAGAGACGTAGATAACATTTTATCTACGTCTCTGAGTAAATTGACTGATTGGTCCCTACCCCTTATACCCTCCCGTTTGCCAATTATCATCTCGTTAATTGATGGCAGCTGTTATCCAAACAATGACTTACACAGGGAAGTCGTCTGCACTAAACCAAAACTACGACTTTGTATGTGTACTTATAACTTTTTTGGTAGTATCTTTGCATAAAAATTGAATATTCGAATATGAATTTTGGATTCGAATATTCGGCCGATTTTCGAATATTCGAATATTCGGATATTCGGTCCCATCCCTAATATAAATTCAAATGAATGTACACATTATCTTAAAAAAGCAAAATAACAAGCCTGACTCAAAAGTGTAAAACAAATATATTTAAAGAACCCCGCTTACATAGCGTAATGGGATTTTATCCACATGAGATAAAAAAACTTAACATTTGGCTGAACGGACCTGATTTCCTGCTGAAAGGTAAGTTAGACTGGCCCTCAATGCCACAACCAGTGGCCAGTCTAGTAGATGATATTGAAGTAAAGTTGATATAGCACTCCGACTGGTATCGGCTACCGCATTCAGTAGCCAGGTTATTCAGATTCAATGCATATCTTATTCATACATATTTACGACATAAAGAGATTGTCTGCGTAGAGGTTGAGCACTTGACGGTAAGTGAAATAAGAGCCGCGACAAAGGCTTTTTTGTCGCTTGTACAAAACGTCGAGTATAGCAGCGATATTACTAGAGTTGTGATTAAACGAAGGGAGAGTTCTAGAGAAAAGCCCTTTGACAACATTATGTCGTCTTAAAACACTGACTGACGCACTTATACTAATCATCAGATATTTTTTTTCCAGTTAACCACCACGTCACACGGACTCTAATCAAGGAATTCCACAAAACAAACGCTCATATGGGTGCTCATCATATTTTGTCGTTGATGAGACAAAAGAATTGGTTCGTGTCAGGTCTTAGGTCGATTAAGTCTGTTTTAAACAAATGCATTGTTTATAAGAGACAGAAACAAAGTCCTGAATAACAAAAGTGGGTCAACTTACAGTTGAAATACTGGAGCCGGACTGACCATCGTTTAGATACGTTGCTTTGGACTTATTTGGACCAATGCACGCCAAATCCGGCAGAATGCGACTGAAAAGGTATTGTTGTTTATTAACATGTTTGTGTACGTGAGCTTTACACATTGAGATAACGCACAGTCGTTATAGTGATGCATTCATTTGCACTGTGCGGCGATTTGTTAGTCGTCGAGGTCACCAAGAAAAGGTTTACATTGACAATGGCACGAATCTCACGACAGGCGAAAAGGAGCTACGTGATGCAAAGCAATAATGGAATCAGAGCCGAATTTCAAAGCATTTGCACAAAAAAGGGAATTGCTTGGCACTTTAACCCTCCATACGCAAGCCACGTGGGCGGAGTTTGGGAGAGGTTGGTACGCTCTTTTAAGAAATGCATTGAAATCCGTTGTACGCAAGCAACTGCTTAGCGACGAAGCTCTCTGAAATCTGAGTGCGAAAGTAAAAGAGATACTCAATGACAGACCGATAACACAGGTAAGTTATGATCCCCGTGATTGTGAACCGCTGTCGCCGAACAAAACTTTGCTACTACACCCAAACACTGCTGGAATATTTGAGAATGGAGATAACTATTGTCGGCAAAGATCTATTAATATACCAAGATAAGTGTTATCGAGATATCCCGTAAATTCGCCCGGCCTCCGAGATTTCCC
>VMBQ01010897.1:0-23650 GCA_007657795.1 Dreissena rostriformis | reverse complement strand
ATATTCCTATTATATTCTTTCCGCTATTTGCATAAGTTACGTTTAATAAACATTATAACATTTCATCAATTATACATTATTAAAAGATTTTAAATTTGTGAGTGGTCTTGTGTTGTGGGGAGAATCCGGAATACCCGGAGGAAAACACACCTGTCTGATATGATGACCACCAAACAAACTCATATGCTTGGAGTGGTCTTGTGTTGTGGCAAGAAGCCGGAATACCCGGAGTAAACCCCACCTGTCCGGTATTGTGACCACGAACCAAACTCATATGCTTGTAGTGGTCTTGTGTTGTGGGGAGAAGCCGGAATACCCGGAGGAAATCCCACCTGTCCGGTATGGTGACTACGAACCAAACTCATATGCTTCAGGGAACGGTGATTGAACCACTAAGCTAACCGGACAACCGTATGTACATTGGCGTGTGTATTTCAAAGTGTATGAGGCCCTTCCGCGCCTGAGGCTGCATTATGTGTGGACCTGGATTGTGTCCCCGCACTCATACATAATTAACTGACTTATCTCGTGAAATTTGGGGACGAACTTTGAACTATAGCTAAAATGTCCAGCTATTTAGTTGTTTGTTTTTTTTGCAGATTTTCAATTTGGAGTGGTCTTGTGTTTTAATGGGAATGGGAAGTTTCTTTGAAAAAAACATATTTGAAAATTCAGCGTCAATTATCAAAAGTTCACCTTATTATGTTTTTTTTTTAAATATTTCACTGTTTTTCCAAACGAGCGCGACGGCCCATGCGCTTTGACTGGTTAAGTTCGCAATAAATTATTACTGCGAAGTTGGACGAAATTCTGAGGAATTTGAGGTCAATATACATGTATACGTTGAAAAAAGTGTTTATTGATATTTCTGTAGGTACATGCAGAAAAGTCTAGTTTTTGAAATAAGACAGATTCTATATGCAATGCCCAGTATTGAACCAACACGGTCGGTGACCTATTATTTTATTTAAACAGAACAGAATATATTATTTTTAGCTTAAGCATACAGTTCATCGCCATAAACATACATATGCAATAACAGCATGCGTTACAATTATAAACAAAACATAAATCATTTTGAAGAAAGATCAATTTAAAAAGGAATGACATACAACATGTTTTAGTGAAAATGTCACGTGGATGAGGTTAATACAAAGTGATCACATAATGTAAAAAAGAAGTTTAATCATGTTTACAAATATAACATTATTCTAAGCTTTATTAATATATTGGTGAAAGTATCAATAGAAAGCACGAGTTTAGAAAAACCCACTCATTAACCCGTTACAAACAACGCTAATCCATTATATTAACCAATGGTAGCTTATTTTAAATAATAACGGTTGATATGGTGTGTGATTCTGAAAGAATTATAAATAGGTCAGCTTTATTTGTACCAGCAAATTAGTGGGTTTTTCCAACAAGTTGCTTTTTCCGGGACACATGTATTTATACATTGGGATCTTTACATTGGTGTGCTAATTAACAAAAAATGTTTTGAGTAAAAAAGATGCATAACTAATTGCATTATAGCCTGAAACCACGTGAAGATATTTAAATGAACTTTCCAAGTTTATCAGATCGGAAAAAAACCAATAACCCACATGTTGAAGACTGTTCGTATACGTAAGTTACTCATGCATATTTTTCCTGGACCGTTCTTTAAGAAAGTTTTTTTTTATTAAACAACACATCCAGAAGGCCAAAAGCCCAAGTGGACAAAGTAAGCATACAGTGTTTTCAACATAAATAATTCATGATTTTACAAAAAAAATAAAAAAATAATACGTTTCATTGCAACAATTCATACATGTATAATTAAATATAGGTTTAATAATATTAATAACTATTGATAGTATATATGTAATTGAATAGGTCGTATGACATCATTTGTAATGGAGCTTAATTATGACAACACAATATCAATTAAGCTTAGTGTACATATATTGGGTCTTCACATGACAATTGTCATAATAATAACACGTTTTACTAACCCGGCGTAACAAATTTCGTTTCACGTGATAGCACACAGTATTTAACTAAATATCAATTATGCTTTTTTTCATGCTTGTATCAATTTCATAAGAGTTAGCCCTTGCTTGCTACCTAGGCGAAACGAAAATATAGGCAGCTCAAAGGCTCTGCTCATAGTACAACATAGTATTTAATTAAACTGATATTATGACAAGGTGTCTGTAGTTAAACAAACACGAGAAACAAAATGTTTTAACTGGTTGCGTTTGATATTAAAAACAAGCATTGCATAAACCTTAAACAGACCACCTACGCAATCAAAAATGTAGATGGTCAAAAGGTCCTGTAATATGCTCTATGAAAATATAGATGTTACAAGTACAGTATTTAATGTGACATAATAGTTGTAAATCAGTGCATAACAGTTCTAAAAATGCAGCCATATTGTCGTAGAATACATCTAGGAACAGACACGATACTATAATATAACCTTCATTAAAAAGATAATAATGGCAATTGATTAAATACATTCAAATACAGTTTTGACAGTCCATTAAAGGCGACCGTTTAAACACAAAGACAGAAAAAACACGGTACATATGCGGTACTATCCCAACAATTAATATGCAGTACATAATAAATGCAATTAAAGTTACAACAAGATATATGCCGCACAAAACATTTCAGAATACATCAAATTGATGACACATATGTATTATGCGTTCGAACCTTAAAAGAGTGATAAATATAACAGCTTATTTTTTTTATTAATAGTTCATTATTTGATGTTATTAGCTCGATAAATTTGTACATGTTTGGTCGTTGTCTGTAATACAATGGAATATATTTTGATCTCAGTTCAGTATATATTGTACATTCAAGAATAAAATGAAACTCATCTTCGAGTTTATTACAAACAGTACACTTTCTTTGATCTAATGGAATTGGTGTAGGTCTAGCCCATCTGCCTGTCTCGATATTTAATCTATGTGATGACATACGTAATTTTGATAAATTTACTCGAAACTTGTTGACATTACATATATTCAGGTACGGTTGAAATTGAAAAACGGCGATATGTTTATAAAAATTTGCCCTAGTAGAAGTATGAAGTCGCTCATTCCAATTCTGCACAAACGTGTCGCTCAATCTTTGTCTTACGACTGATACAAACATATTTTCATTTCCAACATCTTGAAAAAGCCAAGCATCATAAAATCCCAAATTACTTAGTAGATCCCTTAATAACGTGCACCAATTTTTCTTGTTAGGATACTCAATACTATCATTTAATAAAGTCAAATAAACTTTTTTGTTAAATTTATTATCTGATGTTCTCAAAAGTTTTATCCAGTATTTAATTATATTAATATATCTCCTGCATTGATAATTTACACGGCCAAGTTCACCATATACGAAATCATTTTGAGTGCATCTTTTGACACCAAGTATTTGCTTACAATATTGCAAATGAACCCTTTCAATTGATAAACCTTTGACAAAACCCCACACTTCGCTTCCGTAGTTAAGAATTGGTGTTATGAGTTTATCAAAAAGACATAGTTTATGACTAATTGGAATGTCTGTAAATTTGTACAAATATTTTTTCAGTTTAAAGATAGCTTTTAGGGCCTGTCCAGCGAGAGTATGTTCTGCGTCACTAAATGAACCACCAGTTGTGAATACAATACCAAGATAGTTGAACCGGTTAACAATATCTATGATTTGATTATCCTAATTAAATATATTTGTTAAGGGGCGACCACCTTTACGAAAAACCATAATTTTAGACTTTTCAGTATTTACCACAAGTTTCCATTTGTGACAATAATCGTATACTAGATCCAAGCCGTTTTGTAATTCTTCAGCGGTATTAGCAAAAATTATCATATCATCGGCGTACAATAAGAGAAACATTTTAAAATAGTTAACGTCGATACCATTAATGCCTTTCATGTAAAATTCAGCTTCCAAATCGTAAAGATACAATGAAAACAAAAATGGCGATAAACACTCACCCTGCCTTACACCAAGTAAACATTCAAAGCTGTCGCTCAACGTATTGCCATGTTTAACTTTTGATTTTATGGAGTTATACATTGATTTCATAACATTGAGTATATTTCCACGTATACCCAATTGAATTAATTTATACCATAGATTATCTCTAACAATATAATCGAAGGCCTTAGTGAAATCTATAAAAGCACAGTATAATTGTTTACCTTTATTTATTACATGCGTTAAAAAGCCGTGCAATACAAATAAATTATCGACGGTACTCATTTCCGACCGAAACCCAGCCTGCGCTTCAATGTATACATAATATCGTTCGGCCCAGTCAGTTTATCTGTTATTAAGAATTTTCGTAAACAGTTTTCCAAAAGTACTAAGAAGAGAAATACCTCTGTAATTATTTACGTCGTTTAAACTGCCCTTTTTATGTAATGGTATAACGTAGCCCTCAGACCATGAAGATGGAAAACACCCCAATATAAAAACTTTATTAAAAAGCGTATGTAAGTACGGCGTAAGAACGTCTTTTCCGTAAATAAAAAATTCATTCAAATACAAATCAGGTCCTGCGCTTTTACCTGGATGAATTTCTTTAAGAGCTTTTTTAATTTCGTTCATTGATATTGGCAAATTTAATTCTTCGAACATTATTTTAAATTCATTATTTTCATAGCGCTCAATAAAGTGCAGAACATCTTCATCGGGGGTAAAAAATGTGCTGTCGGGATTGTTAATGCTCTCAAAATACTGTTTAAACATGTCTAGTGGAATATTCGATTTATTCAAGCCTGNAATGAATGATTTATGCGTATAAAATCTTATATTGACGATATCATAAAATATAATTTTCGAAAACGTTATCATCGTCTTGGTACGCATTATTGTCGAGATTCTCGTGCCTGGCGATAACCGACAGACACGAAAGACGCTGAAAAATAAAATGTTATGTGTTAAGCGAATGGTAAAATTGTAAATTAATGCCCATTGAATGTGTTATTTTGTACATTTATAGCCAGTATATGTACATGAGTATTTCTCACAACAGCATCAACCGGTTCTTTTTATCGGTTTTTGTTCTTTGAACGTAATAGTTCGCATAGTTATGGCAATAAGTTCGTATGCATCATTATGCTTATAAAATAATGGTTTTCCCAAACACTTTTTACATAGCGTATGAATGGACATTTCACTCATTAAACTCATTGATTCGTTTTGTACTTTCCAGTCAATTAGGGTTAATTACCTAATACGTAAGACAATAAGTAAGACTGCACTATATCACATCATATAGTCACCATGTGTTTGGCGATTTGTTATGAGAACCGATAGCAGTACCACTCTTCAAACACTTCCCAATAGCCTGATGTAACATTAAGATCGAGAAACAGTGTTATTGCATAGCGCAAAATAGAACTTTAAGTTCTCTTTTCTGCAAAATAGATGTACAGTGCACATTTTTGCAATGCCATATATTAAATATTAAAATGCAGTTTAATGTCATCATTCTCGTGTAACTGACGCCAATAGAACACTTGGAGAATCGTACGTTTTGAGGACAACATAGTTCATGATTGTCGGTGATGCCGTTATTTCAACATAAATTCGAACTGGGCAAGGTTAGGTGCCTGTTGCTGATGAGTCGTCAGTTCATGTGTTGAGCCACCGTTACAACCAAACTGCGGTAGTTTAATTGTTCCAATATTGTCCACTTTTGCCAATCTGTTTGCCCCGATATATTTTCCCCATTCTGGCATTTCATCCTGTATAACAGTTCCGTCTTGTATTAATTTTGCTATGTCAACTTTCGACCTTGGATTTTGTTGTTTAAGAGTTTTGTATTTTGGCCACAAACGACCTCGGGCTTTTTGAATTTCACGTGGAAAGTCATAATCAACTGAGAAACTAGTATTGCGCAATCGCCGCACATTGCCCATAATCAGTTCAACAGTACCGTAATCACTAAAATTTACGATAATTGGTCTGTTTTTGTTTGAATTGCTCATGTTTCTTCGTCCGAGTCGGTGAGCTCTAGCGATGTATATCTGGCGCGAGTAAAAATCTAGGTTGTTCCTTAAAAAGTCGACAAGAAGCTGATTGCAATTTTCACCATAATTTTCAACAAAGCCTCGAAATATAATATTATTTCGCCTCGATCTTGCTTCAATGTCAATTGATTTGTAAGCTAGAGTTTTCAAAAAATCCGAATGAGAATTTGTTGTTGATACAACCTGATTGATTTTTTCATTCACGGCCACCATTGAATTTTGCAGACTAAGTTTGTTTTGACTACAATCAACTTGATCGCTCCGAATAAATCGTAGCTCATCAAACATATGGAGAAGTTTTTCATCTAAAGAACTGTGCATAAAGGCTTGCCTGGTTATGTTTTGGCGCCCTTTGTCCGCTCGTTTTCCCGCTCAGACGTAAACACTGTATCACGTGACCGGACATTTTAAGAAATATACGTGTCTATGATTCATATCCACCTCATTATGTTATACAATTTACTTGGTAATGCTCTAAGACTTCATTGCTGGAATTCCAGCTACTCGGCTTGTGTGTATATATACCGTACTCGTTATATGCATTTTAAAAGCCGTGAAAAAATAGTGCTCAACATATTTAATGACTACAGTTTGTACTCTCATAATACACGTGTTTTGAGCTGTTTAAATGATTGTGCTTTATGTTTTATAAAGACAAAAAACTCATACATTTCAATTGATTTGTTGTTTTTCAAATAATAAGTAGACGCTTTGAAATCGGTGATTGATTTCGTTCACTGTTTGATAGACGTGGAATGGAGGAAAAAGCAAGGTAAGGAACAAAAGTATGAAAAACTTATAGGATGCTTGGAAACAATCGTTTTGTGCCGAGCGAGATACACTTCATTCTTATGAAATAATCACATAATATACGTATAAGTATATATTGTTTTCCCCGTCAAACAAATAAATGGTATGAAAATATGTCAAAATGCAAAACAGTGATTGGATTCGGGCCAGTTCAGCACTGGTTTTTTCTTTCACTTCTATAAATATCGATAGAATACATGTATGTGATATGAAAAAAGCAAACGTATATACCATTGATTGTAATGCGGTCAATGCGGTTGTAGTTAAGGAATAAATGATAAATTTCCTATGTTGTAGTAATGTATCAATTTAAGCACGTTGGACGACTGCATTCATATATTTGAAGAACGAAAAAGGTTGCTTAACCATGCAGACTGTTGTTCCCCTAAATTACCGTAGTATAAACATTAAGCGAGATATATCGATTGATGTGACAAAAATGGCTATCTTTTAAATATTCTCAAAACTTCACTATGTTAATTAATGCAAAACTGTGCGTTCCATTCAATGGGAGATATGTTTTGTTAGTCCGATTATTTAAACTCCGTATCATCGTATCTTTTCTTCCGCGGAAACTTAAGCAAATAGCAAAGCGATTAACAAGCGCGTGGGAATGAAAGCAATTACGCAATACACGTGCTTTACAGGCATACATTAACATTCAATTCAATTCAATTCAAATATTTTATTTAAGTCTCAATCACATTGCATGTTCATACTACAATTTACACGTACAATATAACACAATGACATGCATGTAACCAGTCATAAATGACTTATAAGAGACTGTACAATTAAAAAACTTAACATTTATAAAAAAAACTAATTGTCATTCTAATTAAAAACAGTTTACCATTAAAACGTACTAACTAAGACTCAGTATATACATATGTGGCGTGTTCTGAGAAAACTGGGCAAAATGCTTGTACGTAAAGTGTCATTCCAGATAAGCCTGTGCAGTCCGTACAGGCTAATCCGGGACGACACTTTCCGCCTAAACTAGATTTTCGCTAAGAAGAAACATCATTTAAAACAAAAATTCCATAAGAGCGGAAATTGTCGTCCCTGATTAGCCTGTGCGGACTGCACAGGCTAATTTGGGATTACAATTAACGCACAAGCATTTATTTTCTAGTGCTAAATTCTCATTTCTTCTCGTCTCAACTCGTAATGGTGCAACACCGCATCTAAATTTTGTAAAAGCTGTAAGGTGATTAAAAGGTAAATTGGTTTTAAAATAGTTCTCTGTACAAAAATCAGACTTAAAAATTCTGTAAGTTCTCAGCTTGTTTCCACCATTTACTCTGATAGAGGTATTTCTATCTATCAATGCTTTCCATTTCAACTTTTCAACATCAAACAATTTATCTTCAATGTATTTAATTACAGGTTTAGAGTAACCACTGGCATGATTCAACAATTCAATACTATTAATATTTTGAAGACACCTTTTCAATCTAAATTAACTATTTCTAGAATTAGCTTTTTTTTTACCCAAAAATACCACTTTATTCTTTCTTGTATTTTGCATATTCATCACTCTTAAATACTGCCTGAAATCTCCACCCCAGAGCGATTACATTGAGTGGTTTCAAACCCATCTCCCCAATCAAAGCTGCATTTGGAGTATATTTCCCTACCCCAAGATAGCACCGCATGGCCCGGTTGTGGACTGCATTTATACACGAGAAGGACCTGTCCTCCCACAAGGGAGCGCTGTAGCTAATTATTGGCCATACCATACTATCATACAGCTTTGTGAAAGTTGAGTAATGGCAACCATCACATGCTCTGCTCTTTGAAATAATCAGACCAAGAGCCCTGGATGCTGACATAGCAACAGTTTTAGCTATCTCATGAAAGTCATGAAATTCATTTCACACAACACCCAAGTACTTATAGCTATGTACATATTCTAATACATCTGTTCCAAGTTTAAAAACATGATCTGACATAGGTGTCCCATTAGTACGAAAATACATAATATTTGACTTATCACAGTTTAAAGTCATTTTATTTTGAGTACACCAGACTGATAGCTGATTCCACATAAACTGCAAATCCTTGGCATTTTCAGCTAATAATACAACATCATCAGCATGTTATAAAATACTTATTTTTGTAACTATTTATTGTTGAAGCCAAATCATTAAGATACAAAATGACGAAATACGAGTAAATTTGAGGAACTATAGTTAACCGAAACCCATGTTGTTTAATACATTCTATTTGAAAAACAAGAATAGTAAACGGGCGGTTAACATAACTGGAATCAATACACCATAAAAACGTACGTTTATTGTCAATACCACTTATTCTATGTTTATTGACGTTATGTTTCATTTGTTTCGTCTGTACTACATTTGTTTTGTTGTTGTTTTTTTGTTGATTTTTTGGGGGTGTAGTATGTTATTTAAGGGACGTCAATCCCGTCACCGTAAACGACAATACAGACTCAAGCTAATTATTTTCATCGATGCTTGTACGACAAACAATTAGTCAGTGCCGAAAACGCGCATTTCATTTCGTGGAAATATGGCTTAAAATACAAGATTGACCCTTCTTGAATGATATTAACACAAAGTGATTTATGCAAGACGCCTGTGGCTTGTACTTAACAGAAGGAAATTTTGGTCATAAGAATTCATATTGAATAACCAACCAGTCGACTGTGAAAGCAATAAATGAGCCTCGTACCGTATTTATTGTTACTCGTAGCCATTAAATATTCGACTGTTATAATGAAAGTTTAAAAAAAACTTATATTAAGACAAAGAAATTAAGCAGCTTACTCGGTGTATACATATGTGGACATTTTGATTACAATATACTTGCGTTTGAGTCCATTTTTTTCACATAACTTTTTGCTACGCAATTTACAAATGTATTGATTTTTGAAATCTGTGATGTATTTAATCTATTTTTTGATATGGGTAAGGGGTTTTCCCCACAGGTTTCCCACAGTATTCTCACAGGTTTTAGCGCAAATAATTCGTTGTGTTTTGCTATCTAATTAAGTGTAGTGTTAATCGTCTTACTTTTTGCATTATAAACCATCAACACCATCAGTTCAAATAAAATACACTTAAATGTTTAAAATAACCGAAATATGTACTGGAAGTGGACTAGCGACAAAAACGCATAGGTATGTTATCTTTTTTAATTTAAATGGTATGCCTTTTTAATTTTAGCTTTATATCGATGCAGAGCTCCAGATAATTTTTTCAGCCGAGGGGTATTTCACTGTATATGTAAAGGAACAATATATATTCCATCGGGTTTGCCGCATAAGAACGCATATCAATAAAACCTATGAACATTATTTTGAGCTACCAATTATACAAAGCATACTTGGGTTTCCACGCAACATCAATAGAATATGTGAACATCATTTCGAAATCTCAATTTAAAGTTCACTAGAAACAGTGCGTACATGTACGGGTCGAAGGTATGCATCTGAGCTGTACACATATCACACATCTTAAATGGCCACACAATAAACAACAATCTTAAGGCAACAGTCTGTTATTATTGATGTCATGTTTAAAAATAAATATATGGTATTTCTGACAACCTACCAATTTGTAAGCGTGTGCAATTGCTTCAATATGCGCTTCCAAATGAATTCAATATTGATAAATGGTTCACCAATTCATCATGGTGTATACATGACACTTTATTCAGATATTTCTTTAATATCGAGACGCTATTTCGAACAGAATATATATTTTTTAATATCCCAAATTCGAACACATAGTATCGAAAATATCGAAAAAAATCACCACCACTGCCGCCGCCGTCGTCATCGGCAGCGTCGTCGTTGTCGTCGTCATCATCATCATTATCATCACCATCATCATCAGCAGCATCATCATCATCAGCAGCAGCAGCAGCATCAGCAGCATTATAATTATTATCTCATTACTAGTCTAATTATTATTATTATTATTATTATTATTATTATTATTATTATTATTATTATTATTTAGTGTTTTTTTCGTAATCGTAAGGGAACTTCTATGAATAGAACCCATTCATTTCCTTGCAGATACATTTACGTCATCTTAATTCTGATGGTTTTGCTGAACTCTGGAGGTATGTTTCTACAGTTAACGATACTAACTATGTGTGTACAACACTGGATTTTCGCATTTTAAGTGCATGCATTACATGTTTATTGTATTAAAAAAGAACGCTATAGTTGTTCTATACTTTAAGTTACTCCGGGCAAGGTGCTTGAACGTTATACTTATTGTCATAATATTTTGTCATTAATATGTTGACACTGTTTTATGTACGAGATGTTCACATTCAATTGTATTTTCAGAAACTCTGATTTGCGTTGTTAATGGGACACCTGAACCGTTACAGTATAACCCTGACCACAAGCTGTGTTGTAATGGCTTGTACCCGAGAGTAACGAATGGAATCGAGATGAAATGCTGTAACGGTAAGTTGTGTTCTTAGTTCATTACAATCATGATTACAAATGTTTTCAAAAATAAGTTTACTACGGTTACATTGTATTTGCATGAATAGTGAGTTCTCTTAATCGAAAGTTGGAAATGTTTTTTCATTCACGTAAATTACCATCATAGTTAATGGTTTCTATATTAAAATGTTAATCAACAAATAAACAAAAAATCATATGTACGCACATTCGTGTGCTTTAAAAGTAATGCGTTCTTAAAGATATAAATAGAATAACCTTACAATTGAATATTTCTTAACATTATTTTTCTGCAAAATATCCACCCGGCAGATGTGCAAAATTTCGATCGACAAGCCTAGCATGGTCACAGTCGTTCTGACACATTAAATTCAATTTAATCAATATGCAGCCATTTATTAAGTCGTGTTGCATCCGTTTCATTCCAGGAAAAAAAGTGTATGAAAGTCATTCGCACCAATGCTGTGATGGCACCGTTTACAGGCAAAGCCTTACACAATTATGTTGTGGAAACAACATGCATGACAACAAAAACCAAAATCTAGGTATTTATTTGTTCTACATAAGTTTATGGAAGAATTTTGGTAACAGATGGTTTGGTAATAATTTTGTTGTCCAAACATTTAATTTGTGCATATGTAATAAAAATATATATTTGTGTTAGTGTCATTTTGTTTAAATTCGTCTACGTTTATGACAAACAATACTAACAAATCTAAACAATGGCATTGAAATACATTTCATTCTTAAGTTATTTATTAGTTTTCCTAATGTCTTGGTGACGATATAAATGTACGTTGTTTTTATAACAATGTTCCATAACAAGTACACGAAGATTTTGTTTGCAAACTACATATTGTTCCTTTCGTTTTATAGTCTGTTGTGGAGGCCAAGTTTACAATCACGGGCAAGGCATTTGCTGCGCGGATAAATTTACTCGAACAGGCGACGGCCCTTTGCGATGCGTAAATGGAACGGCTGTGCAAAAGCCCACACCTATAGACAGTAAGTAAACAGGCTTCCGTTTTGGCTATAGACGAATAAATCAATACAATCGGGTTATAAAGGACTATACGCATGCCTGTCTAACCGCAATACCGCAATAACACTTTCGTTTGTTGATCGAGTTAGCTTAATATAGATGAAGATAAAAGCATGTGATTATGTTCTACTGAGTATATATTATCGTATGGAAAGGGAAAGGTAGCTCAGTTAGTAGAGCGCCGGACTACACATCGCGGGTTCGATTACAGGCTCGGCCATACCGAATAAGTGTGGAGAGTGGGAATTAAAACCTTGCTATTTGCCCTATCTCTGTTTCAAGGAGGGCACGAGTCAGTTACTGATATGAGTATGCGCACCTAGTTTGGTAAACCAGCTCACACAGGAAAGTGCGAATTGTTTAACTGACTGAAATATATATATATATACTGAAATAGTGTTGGAAACGGCAAAATATGCATAAATAAACAGATAAAACATGTAATTCTTAAGATAAGATTCGAACTAGTGATGAGGAGACGTTTCACTTTAATGTTCTCATATAAATATAATAGGCGAAACTATTTGAACCGATGTTGTTACAATATACAGGTGTAACAAGAGCTTGTCACAGTAGTGCCAAATACCCGCCGAAATGTCTTTGCTTGTATGAGAACATTTGTTTAAGAGAGTAGAATAATATTTGTAAAACATAGCACCTGTGTCATCTATTTATATTTCAAGGATCAATTAGTTATATAGTGTTGGAGTTAAGCTGTAGAGAATAAAATATATGGAAATGAAATAAAAGGAGGTAATTATAAAAAGACTATAAACAGTTACTGTTCTTGATTGTACTGTATTTTTCCTTAAACTCATCTATTCATTTTACAGTGAACAATTTAGTTTTAAATTAAAATATTTTGGTAAAATTAGATAAAGGGAGATATATAAAATTGAAAAGCTAAAACATTTACAATGAAATTAGATTAAAAATTATTTAAAATTATAAATAAATAAAAAAATATAAAAAAGGGAGATAATTAAAAAAAAACTACAGCCGAAAGAGTTATGATTCATGTTCACTGCACTTCTCCTAGTTGCCATCTGTTTATATTTCTAGTTTCAAATAAATCCCTTCAGTAGATTTAGAGTTATGCTTCGGACAAAAATTTACTTTGAAATTAAATAAAGGGAGATAATTCAAAAACAAAGGTAGATATAGTTATGGTTCTTAGTCACTGCACTTCTCCTACTTGCCATCTGTTAATATTTCAAGTTTCAAGTAAATTCCTTCAGTAGATTTAGAGTAATGCTCCGGACAAAAATTTACTATGAATTTATATAAAGGGAGATAATTCAAAAACTAAGGTAGATAGAGTTATGGTTCTTGGTCACTGCACTTCTCCTAGTTTTCATCTATTTATATTCTAAGTTCAAAGTAAATCCATTGGATAGATTTGGAGTTATGCTCCGGACAAAGATTTACATTTAAATTAAATAAAGGATGATAATTCAAAAACTAAGGTAGATAGAGTTATGGTTCATAGTCACTGCATTTCTCTTACTTGCCATTTGTTTATATTTCAAGCTTCAAGTTAATCCCTTCTGTAGATTTAGAACTAAGCTCCGGACAAAAAAAATATTTAAAAGGGAGATAATTCAAAAACTAAGATAGATAGAGTTATGGTTCTTGGTCACTGCACTTCTCCTAGTTGCCATCTGTTTATATTCTAAGTTTAAAGTAAATAGATCTGAAGTTATGCTGTGGACAAAGTTTCGGACGGAAAGACAGACCGACGGACAGACGGACGAACGGATACTATTACTATATGCCTTATGAAAAATTTCGGCGGGGATAATAATTCAGTCGTGTGTTAAACGCTTGTGAAATCTTTAATATAAAAGGGTTAAGGATTATTAAAATAGAAGGGTTAACAAAATGCATATTATAGCTCGAGTGTCTGTTTTGTTTGTATGAGCAGATACACTCACAAAATGTTACGAAATGTGCTGAGTTGATATTGATAGTGTCCACAAATTTATACAACGCCGGTACTTATTTCAGACGACGAGAGTTCACATGCAAAAACAACCACACACATCCCATCAGTAGTGCCATCGGGCGAGAACGATGCACTTATTGAAACTATCGTGGACGAGATTAAAAATGACGAACTTCAAACGCCCAATGTAACTCCGCAACCCCAAGAAGGACCCCCGAAATGTCCTTCGTGTATTACTAGAAACCACAGCGGACCTGCGGAGTGCAGGAGGAGATTCAGTAAGTCATCAATTTATAGCGCTTTAAAGATTTGAAAAATATATATGCTGTACCTAGAGTTGTTTTGTCAGCATTGACGTCTGTGTCGGTAACACAAACATTTGCGTAGACTTGCACTATGAAATAACGGTTGGACACATACATATTACCAGCTAACCAATATATTAGGGGCAGTTGCTGATCTGAATTACCGACCAAGATAGTCCTTTGTTTTTGATGTGCTTTTTACTAACTGACCGGATTAGTTCATATATGTTCCACTGAAATGTAATGCGTTTGTAAGATATATCAATAACCGACAAATTACTTTTACTTAATTCTTCAAACAATCTATTGGTAACGTTAACATTAGTTTTAGATTTATATGATAGATTTTTTTAACATTATATGAAACGTTATTTAAAAATGAACACAGTGGAATTGTAAAAATTATAAAATTAATAAATCTTAAGCATAATTCCATATATGTTAAAATTAAATTAATGTTGCTATAATGCAATATTTGTTTGTGTTATAAGTGCCGATATTAAAATAAATGAAATTGCAGATAATCAAGTTTAAATCTTTATAGGGTTGTACCGTGTAAAACGGCAGCAAAACAATACGCACTTATTATTCAGAGGTCGAGTTTTATAGTCCACCATGAGTAAACGCTTAATCGATTGTAATACATGTATTTAAAACTTGTCTTCACGAAAGATGTAGTTATGAGGAACCTCGTATCATCGAAAACGGACAATGTCTTAAAGAAGCTTGTAATTTTGAGGTAGACCATTTTTTAAACATAAATAAACGTTTTTTCAATATATTTGTGTTGTTGTTTTTTTAAGAATTGAACGTCCGTCTCGAGAAGATTGAACGAAGGAAACGCGACAGAGTGTGGCTGCATGTCACAGTGACCCGCCCCAAAAAGTATGCAGGTCGGCGTATGAGACTCAAAAAACAGAGAGCAAGCTAGACGTGTTTCAAAAAGGGTGTGGTATATGTTATTTTCACAAATCGATGGATGGACAATTGCCAAAAAAATCACAAATTACAGGAAGTGATGTTATAGTACGAAAAGATCAGCTTTCATCATTCAACTGCACAATCGATCGTTTTGCTAAGACATTTTGATCATTGTTTTTTCTTAGGCAAAATTACACTTAAAAATATGTTCTGATAATTTGAACTAAGAACTTACAGATCATTGTCCACCTAAACGTCCGATCACTTACACATTCTCGTTAATGAACTAATCGCTAAAACAGAGATATCATGTAAACAATAATTTGCATTTGAATTTAATTCATATTTTACTAAATAGGGCAGTTGAAAAATGGCATTTAATAGTTGATAGAGCACTTATAGCTTTGTTAGATATTATCAACAATCCACGTGTTTAATTTAGTTTGTTTTTCATTCACAATAAGTTTATAAATAAGAGTAAACAGTGGACTAATATTAATTTCATATGTGTACTTTTGAGCATTGTCACTGGCTGGGCGTTTCCCGTCCATAGCATAGGCCCATATCGTTAATACTTTACGAAACACGAATCCAAATGCCAATTAATAGCATTTAGAAATATGAATTAACTGATTGCAAATATTCATTAAAATCATTTTGCGTGTTGAATTAATTTAATCTTGCCGATCGACGTATTCATTTATGCTCCAAACAGGTTTATATCGGAGGACCAATGAATATAATGTTCGACCAGTAAAACATTACGTATTCTTCTTTCACCATAACTGAATATTCATTGAGTAATATTACATGTCCGGAACTGTTACAAATGTGTAGCCAGTTGTGTTCAGTGTTTATAAAAACATCAATAAAATGTGTTCAACAAGATTATTCTTCACTGAGAATTTAGGAATGCTATTGTAACCCATATATGAAATTCTAAAGACAAATATATGTACTTCACGACACAAACAATACCGACTACACGTCCATTATTTTCATAGCATGTTTTCTATACTTGTACTTATTTCATTTCATCGTGCCACAAATTACAGGAAGTGATGTTATAGTACGAAAAGATCAGCTTTCATCATTCAACTGCACAATCGATCGTTTTGCTAAGACATTTTGATCATTGTTTTTTCTTAGGCAAAATTACACTTAAAAATATGTTCTGATAATTTGAAATAATACAACATTACCTGCAAAATACATTAGAAATACAATAATTTAATGCTGGATAATTTTTGTGAACAGCACTGGATCGAAGTAATAAGAAAAAAGTAAGTTTCACCGTCTTACTCATTGACACATGGTATAAGTACATAATTTACAGAATGGCACGCTCAAAATAAACGAAAATTTCGTTCAATGTTTCATTAAATAAAGATACCCTTAAAATAAGCAGTGTTCCTCATAGAAATAGCCAACATTTCAACGCTAGATGTGGTCTGGTAACATAGATTAACAAGATACATTTCTTTTTATTTTGTGTCATAATATATTCCATTTTATTTACCCGCAACGATATCTATTCATACGACACACGAACACTAAATTGGTACATGAGCATCTGTTGAATATATTGTACCACAAACAAATACAAAAGGTCGCTTTGTATCTTATAAAATCATTTTACCAGACGACATCTAGCGTTGAAATTTTGGATATTGCTATAGGAACACTGATTATTTATTGGGGAACATTATTTAAGGAAATATTTTTCGAAATATTCGTTTATTTTGAGCGTTATAAAGGCTTTAAGTATAAAAAAAATACAAATACCGCTTGGGATTGATTTATAACCTTTGTAGATGCAGCGTGTATAAATTAGTATTGTTTGTTAAACGTTAAATAACTGAACATAAAGAATAAAGTCATAGAGTTCTTAGTTTTTTTTTTGTGTAGTCTTAAAATTATACAACATCTTGTAAGCTGTGATTTTTCTTAATGAGATTATATACCTTTTGAATTTTATGTTATTTTTTAGCTGCTTTCTTATGATTTAGCTTGCTTAATATATGTTCCTATTTGTCTTGTTATGTTAAATGTGTTTAATGTTCCTTGGTTTTCCTATTTGTACTGCTTTTCGATTTAATGTTTGTCCTTTCACGATTGCATGCTTTGTACAATATGTATTTGTTCATTACTAAGCTCTTTAGCACTAAATTTGTCTGATATTTTAAGTACATGTAAACCCTATTCTTTTAAAGTAATACATGTATTTAGTTACCTCTAGTCTTTTAAAGCAATATTTTTCTCAAACTCATATTCTCTGTTGTTCTCAACTACAGGATTTTTTTTTGTAACTTTGTTTTCATTGTATGTGCTTTATATCCTGTTTTTATCATGTAATGTTATGTGATGTGTAAGTCGGCTTTAAAAGCTCATGTGTTATCATGTTTGAAATACCCGACTTTATAAATAAATATTACTTGACTTGATTACTTGAACAACTTCACTGTAATAATAATGTTTTTTCGATTGTTTATTTTAAAGTAAATTTATTAATATGTTTCTTACAAAATCACACATATTGTATAAGTATTAATATTAGTTGATGTCCTTCATATACTACAATATTGAAATAACTTATTCTCTTTTTTCTATTAAACATAAATGTGTATATTTTAAATTAAATCTGTATCATTTCACATTGTTTTTGTGTTGTTCGATTGTTGAGGTGTGCTTGATAGCTCAGCAGATTAAGTCTATATATCAAGAAATCTTTCAGTTTTTGATGCAAATATGGCACATATGCTCTTCAGTAACTATAGATTTGATAAAGCACGTTAGCCAATTAAAAAAAAATCAAAATGGCGTCCGTTTTCAAGATGTCCGCCGTCAGGATTGAAAATGAAAAAAAAATGAAACAAATTCTCTGAAATGTTTTACTGCTGTAAATATAACATTGAAGACATTGTTTAAGTTTAACATAGTACACACAAATCCAACATGGCGTCAAAAATGGCCGCCAAAATGGCCGCCAAAACCTATTTATGATCATAACTATGTAACTTTCGACTCAAATTTGATGAATTGGGTGTCTATACCCGGGTTTCAGGGGGCAAAGAACACATTAATATCATCAGACAAAGTTTAAGTTAATAATGTCACACAGAAATCAAACATGGCGTCCAAAATGGCCGCCAAGATGGCCGCCTAAACATTTAAATGATCATAACTATGTTACTATCCACTCAAATTTGACAATTTTGGTGTCTATAGGTAGGTTTCAGGGGGCAACGAACACATTAAGATCATCAGATATTTTTTTAAGTTTATTATATATCACACAAATCCAAATAGCCTCCAGGATGGCCGTCAAAACCCACTCATGATCACAAAATATAACTATGTAACTGTCCACTCAAATTTTATTAATTTTTGGTCTTTGGCCAGGTTTCAATTAGAAAATAACACATAAATATCACATTTATATCATTAGACAAAATGAAAGCTAATTATGTTACACAAACATCCAACACGGCAACCAGAATGGCCATTAGCACAATACGAAGGACCACAAGTCCATAACTTGTTACTTAAAAGTTATGGTTGTTCTGTAAAACGCCATACTTTAGGAGACCTGGAACACTTTAATCGAGTTGAGGTTATCACTACGCAGTTGAATAATCATTACATCCAATTTACGACATTTGGAAGAGAGAATGAACTAGCACATGACTTCGTGATAGGATCAGGTTTTACTAACTTCTGTTGACTTCATTTTTTACCGTTGCTGAAAATCATTGAAGATTAATTACAGCCTGAATAAGCATGAATTCTTTCATAAGGTTACTATTATACACTTTGTGTTCCTTTGACTATTTATTTACATCAAAGCAGAAGTAGATGGTCTTATTGTCCCTTTCGGAGTAATGCAGGATCTTGATGAGCAAATCTGTATCCTCGCCAACCAACTGTGTGGTGCTACGACGGGATCGTTATACTGTTTTTTTTTAAACAATTTCAACGTCTGCATCCCCTGAAGACAGAACAACATAGCATCCCATTTTAGTCAGAGTTGTGCTGATCAGAGCAATCATGCCGGCCTTGTTTCTGTCACGAGACAAAAAGTCTTCCTTTTTTACATGAGCATTATGTTTCTTTGCTGAAACTCACAATATGATTCACGTCTGTTTCATCGTCTCCGGTGCGTGTTGTCTTTGTTATAATGACCGTCTTCGTAGCCATCGAACCCCACTGTCGCTTGTCCGTAATGCATTTTCTCTGAATCTATATAAGACTCGGCTATTGCGTAATAAGAGTCGCCCTTCTCCATGGTCAACGATACAGCAAAGTGCCACCATCATGCATCTGTTTCATGAATACAGTTCATTTCAGCCTCACATGATGTGTCTGCAGCATACTCTCAAATTGACTGAGCGATCTGAGGCTTATCTGTTATACAAAGTATGTTCTTGGCTTCAAAGAAGGCAGCAGGATGGGAGCTCAGTTCAAAAGACAATACGACTGCAAGGGAAGGATCTCCAGATTTTGACACCACCAGGAAATGCTGGAACATAAGAGCAGGATGAAAAGCACGGTCAGAAGCGATATTTACAGCCAAGCTATTCCCAAGAGCTTTGGCTCTGTATTTTCTCGTGAATTTATAAGCAAAGACCGACTTTCTTATGATATTTATTATTATCGTTTTTCCAACCGACTCAACTGCATGAACATTCACATCTGACCCAGCCACTATCCCATTGACCATATTTCTCAGAGTAGGGTTAGCTGCGTATAGAGAGCAGGTTGTAATCTGTGTCTGCATTTTATCTAGATCAGAAGAATCCCCTTTGATGTACGCCTCAGTTGAATCGTTGTGTTGTGGAATTGTAGTAAAGGTCAGGTCTGTGAAATCCTGCATCGCAATGTTGTGCTCGGATGATGCAGATAGGGTCCAAGGGGTTTGCATTTCCTCGGCCATTTCACTGCCGCGAGTTAGACCACATGTGCTCTATAAACACATCATCAATGTGTGCTCAATGACAAGATCACGTCCTAGCCCAGCCCAGCATTGATGGCTCCTACGAACAACGTGAAAACCAATACCGAACTTTCGATAAACGTCTGGGTGCGTTTCCTCTAGGTCGCTTATTTGCATCAAAGATGGATAGCAAATTGGGCACTGCCTGCTAATGCATCAGCCAACACCCAGTACGATATGCTTTAATCAACCCCCTTGAATTGTTAATCATAAGCTGATAATTCAGCCATACTATGCTGGTCTTTGAGGTCTGTGCAAGTTCATGTTTCTTTTTCTCTGTAGCCCTCTCGAGTTTGATAACAATTGCATAACATGTATCATCTGCTAGCGTCATTTTGCCCCTAAGAAGGGAAGAGAACAAATCCTTTGCATGATCTAGCAGTATCTGAATGTCTGGATCTTGCTGGGTCATTTCGGCTGTAAGCTGGCATGTATGCACTTTTCAACAAGAAGATGGTCCCGTGCAGCCCGCTGGACAGTTTTTCGTGTCACAATGTGCACAAGTTTGCGCATTTTCTCTATAGACACCCTCAAGTATGTTTTCGAGAGCGGTTTCTTCCATGAGGGATCCTTTGCACCCCCCCGCATGTTCAAACGTTTATGAAACATCCCAAATTCTAATCAACACTTTAAACTACTTTGTGGTGAATCAATGATGATTTCGGCAGCCTTCCAATACAAGGGTTGGTCAAACGTAACAATGGTGTGAAGGTTGTGGCAAGGTTGCAAACTAAGGCTTATGTTGACAGAATGCACGCTTTGCTTTGTCCCCATTGTACATATTAATCATAGGCAAGAATGTGAATGACAACAGCCTAGGGTACTGGTTTTTCTGACGCAAGATACGCATCATTCCCTGCAAAGTCGGTGTTGCCTGAAGCTGAAAAATAGCGATCCTCTTGCCAAAATCCAAAATCGCGGCAGGTCCAAACAATGGCGTTTCACAGAACAAGCATCACGTCAAAGGTAATAGACTTCTGGTCCTTCGTATTGTGTCGTTGGACGCCATGTGAGATTTCTGTGTAACATAATACACTTAAACTATGTCTGACAATCTTAATGTGTTCTTTGCACCTCGAAACCTCGGTAAAGACACCAAAATCATAAAATGTGAGTGGATGGTTACAAAGTTATGATCATTAATAGGTTTTGGTGGACATCTTGGCGGCCATTTTGGACGCCATCTTGGATTTGTGTGTGATATAATAAACTTAAACAATGTCTGATGATCGTAATGTAATATTTGCCCCTTGAAACCTATGTATAGCCACAAAAGTAATCAAATTTGAGTGGATAGTTACAAAGTTATGATCATTAATAGGTTTTGGTGGCCATCTTGGTGGCCATCTTGGTGGCCATTTTTGACGCCATGTTGAATCTGTGTGTAATATAATAAACTTCAACAATGTCTGATGATCTTAATATGTTGTTTGCCCCTTGAAACCTATGTATAGCCACCAAAATAATCAAATTTGAGTGGGTATTTACATAGTTATGATCATTAATAGGGTTTGGCGGCCATCTTTGCAGCCATCTTGGCGGCCATCTTGGCGGGCATCTTTTCGGCCATTTTGGCGGCCATCTTTGCGGCCATCTTAGCGGCCAGTTTGGACACCATGTTGGATTGTACTATAATAAACTTTAAAGGTATGATGATCTTAATGTGCTCTTTGCCCCTTGAAACCTATGTTTCAAAATAATCAAATTTGAGTGGAAATTTACATAGCTATGACCATTTATAGGTTTTGGCGGCCATCTTTGCGGCCATTTTGGATGCCATGTTGGATGTGTGTGTACTATTGTAAACTTAAACAATGTCTAATAGTCTTTATGTGTTTTTTGCCCCTTGAAACCTTAGGTATAGTCAACAAATTCATCAAGTGTGATTGTATAGTTACATAGTTATGATCATTAATAGGTATTGGCGGCCATCTTGGCGGCCATCTTGAAAAACAACTTTCCGGAGGTCCGATTGTGGTTAACATTTCATATGTTCTAAAGGACCATCTACTCTACCAGGATCAGTGAAAATACCTTTGGTAGCAATTTTTTGGTGGTTGAAGGCATTGATAGTTTTAATCGGTAAAAGGCTAGTCAAACCTGACATTTTGTTCAGAATAAATCACGTAACAAATCAAATGTCCTATGCAATATGCAGACACATAATGCAACATTGTTTAAATGTGAATCAAATTCTTAATAAACTTTAGTATGACCTGTCCGTGTGTTATATTTATCAGAACAAAAAAGTATCTAAACGCTATTGGGGAAACCATATTTCTGGGGACAGTCGTGTGATTACGATGTTGTAAAACCAGTGTTCATTTCTTCGCACATGCATTAGGACATTTATCTGTCTGATAATCAGCAATACTTGTAAACGTATATGAGCAATGTATCTCAATAGCAAATATTGCACAAGAAGTTACGCAATACACACATAGTCAATACTTTTACATGCAAATATAATACATTTATTGCACAATACCCTTTCGTATAAAGTACAGAATACAGGGTGTAATTTCACTCGATAAAAGTAACTGTTTTCTTGTATGTGTATATATACGCGATATTCATGTATTCAAAAAGTGGCATTATATATTTTATCAGGTGGTTACGGGTTTCCGATTGGGGATGCAAATGAGGTGTTATGGGTTTACGCATATAAGTATGTGTCACTCCTAAAGAATTTGAGGAATGCCATCCAAACGTGGATTTCCCGTCGTCATAATACTTGGTAATCTATCTGACATATCTAAACAGCATAATTTTAAGTGTAAATACTTTTTGAAGTATTCACCATTCATTTGTACTATGTATAGCAAAGGTTTTACATTTCCATATTTTATTAAATCGTCATTTAAAAATATTCACCGCTGTTTATGTTAATGTTTGATGTTGTCTTTTACGCAAGCCGAAATGTATTCACCTATAAAGCAATAAACACAAATGTGAAAATTACTTTGTACTTATTGTTTTCATTTTTAAGCAGAAAACATGTTCACAGTACATACTGCAAAGAACTTCATGTTTAAAGGTTAAATAGTTTGAAAGGAGATAAATATGTATTAAAACAGATACAATGATTGCCTCATTTTTAACGCACATTTGTAAATGAGTATAACCCAGTCGTCAGAGACATTATAAAT